>JAQFYD010000003.1:0-86305 GCA_034694225.1 Bourletiella hortensis | reverse complement strand
AAAAAGTAGGACATTCGGGGTCTAAAATGACTTCTGCTCACTCCTGCTTTTTCTGCTTTTGGTCCTCCTTAATGATGTGTCAAGTTCAACGCACGATTAATATGAAATGATTAGGTGATGCGTTCCTTTTCTAAGAAAGTTTACTCCGTAGAACTCATTAGGTTCTCAAGTTCTCTCCTTTGAGTTTGAGATGAGTTTATATGGAACCGTGAGGAAAGCTCATTCCCCATTGACGGATGAACTGGTGAACATTTAAGGTCGATCGGACGACCATCGACAATAATAATGCCGGACCCATAATTATGCTATGGTCACAGTTACAGTTCAACTGGACTGTACCCTCGGGAATTTCAGTAACGCATCATCTGCCTATAAGACCAGGTAGCCACGAAACAATCAACAATGTACGCCTAGTGAACTAATAGTTAAACATGTGTCTATCGTATGAACAAATTGAGTCCTAACTACGAAACTCGTAGAGACCAAGTCAGAAGCATTGTAATGTTTGCAGTTCCTAACAACTACCTCCCAAGATAATTTCTGGGCTATCTGGACACATGTTAATTATTTCCATGAAGCCCTTAGATAACCCTAGCCTTCAGCCTTCTCTATCACCGTATAAGTCAGCCGTAACATTCCACAGACAAAAAATAAAAACAAAATGTATCATAAACATATAACTTATCAAATTTCCCAACTGTTCTTACCGTTGATAAATGAAGAAAATAATAATAAAACAGGAACTGGGCACCAAGCAGTTGTAACTAACTACCAGGTCAAGATACACAACACAATCACTCAGTTCAGTCTCTTGAGTTCCAAATATGGCATATGGTAAGTGACCGAGCCGGTAAGTAGTAATACAATTTTGAAAAACAATGGCGGCTTGATCAAAAAATTTCAGCAATTAAAATAATTGTATAATACATGCTATGCAGTCTCACTTCAAGCCAGTATTGAGCCGGTCCTCATTTTCACTCCATATATTATGCTTGCTTGGCTGTTTCGGCGAAAATATGTCTATGCATGACAGGTCCGATTACATATTTGATTTTTCAACGTAATTATTTGCTCTTTTCAAGTGGCTTATACAGCTTTCTTCTGATAAATTAAATTACAATTCCAGTCATTATAAACTAACTGAATGAAACTGTTAACTGTGGCAGTGGTAATAACAATGAGCATCCTTGCCCTTGATTTTTGTAAAGTATACGTGTCACCATAATGATGTATGGCACTACTTGACAATGTTTCATAAAAACCCCGTCCCGTCGTTAAGTGCACCTGCTCCTATTATTCGGACTTTGGAATTTCAAATAAATCAGAGTTATACTAAAAGTTGCTGCTGACTACATTGCAAAATCTATTCATCCGCAGTATATCAATCACGATCACGAGACTGTCATAATATATATGTTGTCTCATTCATAGAATTCCGAATCAGTAATTTCTTGGACCAATCTTTTGTATTATCGCCAGCCTGTTACATTGGTGACCAGAATCTCCCACTATTTTCAAAGTCTATTATGTGTACCAACTGCCTGTTTCATTGAGAGTTAACTTCTTTCCATTGGAATGAACTCAAAACATGGAAGCAAAATTGGTACAAGGGGAGGAGCTTGGGTGGATGCCACTGTATCAACTTAAACTGGCGTCCTGCAGATTGTACAATTCAAAGAAAGCATAACTACGGACGGTACAACATCGGAGGATTAAAGTAAAGTAGGAATGAATTGGCTGAGCGGGAAACTCAGGGCCGAAATTCATGGAATCAAGTGACAACTGGCAACTGACAGTTGCCGCAGTTCCGACTTTCTGAATTGAGGATCAGCACGTTTGGATTGGATTTTTTGTAATTAAAAAAATCCGTTACACGTAATGAAAACTGTCAAGTTTTTCGGTCAAAGTCATTATTTGGGCGAGTTTGGTTGAGCTGGGAGAGGATGACTGGCTGACCTCGAATTCGGTAAGTACCTTTTAATTTTCCCAGAATTGCGTTACCGGTTTGTAATACAGTAAATAGAGTTATAAAAGCATTTGAAAGATTGCCGTTTCTTGAGTTTTTATGAAACAGGTAATGGAGCAATGCCGCCCTAGCGCCTATCGTACTTGGTTGGTTTCAAATTTGTCGCCGAAACTGTCATTTCCACTTCCGGTTATTATACGGAGGCTCAAGATGAAACGAAGGTGTAAAAAATTGTCTTCGTGCATAATTAATGCCAGTATAGTGAATGTCTGATTGAGTCTTTTTTATGAAATAGGTACCTCTGGGTGCTGAGGTATGGTTTTCGGTAACATGACGTGGACTGCAGTCCTTCGTATACGTGTTACTGGTCTTTCATTAAGGACACGTAGGGTTGCGCGTATAAATTGAGAAATTTCATCAGCTCTGATACCTGAGACCAGGTGCTGTCAGATAGCATCCAGTAGTTCATTAGTCGTGGGATTGAAGTATACTTCTGTGTGATCTGCGGTGGTTGCAATTGTTGTCTAAGTGAGTTTGCAATTTGTATTTGCACCGATTGTTCAAAATGTTCATGTGGGACTGGTTTTATGGAGTTTTGGGCTATTTGGGTGAGTAACTCCAGAAGTTCAGAAATCGATTCAAAATGTTGAATACTGCCCATCTGTCACGCATAGCCCTGTTTCATGCACGTATTGACGTTTGACGGCTGATATTTGTATATATCTATCAGTTGAAACTGTTATTGATTTTGGAAGGAAGTAGTAGTTGATTGGAGGTTGATAACATTAGCTGGTTGGCAGACGAGGAAGTGAAGGAAATCGAATAAGTTTGAGACATTAGTGTAATTCACTGAGAGGTTTGAGACAATAAAGCTTATGACTATGATTGTTGGGGCTAATATTTTGCTGTTTGATTTGATTGTAGGGCTATGGAAAAAGTCTGGCAAAGTTTTATTCCTCGGTTTGGACAATGCAGGAAAAAGCGTACTGCTGGGCATGTTAAAAAATGGGAGAATGGCACAAGCCGTGCCAACGCTTCGTGCAAGTAAGGGATAAATATTGTAATTCGCCTGAATTTCACTTACTTATTATTTGTTGTTATCGTTTCTACAGCGTCAGAAGAACTATCTATAGGTAACATGACATTTACCGCCTTCGACCTGGGTGGGCATGCACAAGGTACAGTGTACGAGGACGAACACGGACTTAAAATTACGTATAATGTGTACTACGTGAATAGAATTATGCAACCTTTCGTTTTGTTTACTTTTGAGTACAGCTCGACGAGTTTGGAAAGATTACTTCCCAGCGGTGGATGCTGTGGTATTCCTTATCGATTCATGTGATCGAGCTCGTCATAAAGAGTCCCTTGCTGAACTTAATCTTGTACTGCGAAATGAGCAGATAGCTAATTGTCCAGTCCTCATTTTGGGCAACAAAATCGACCACCCTGGGGCAGCTTCAGAGGATGAACTTCGTCAAACCTTTGGACTGTATAGCCAAACCACGGGAAAGGTAATTAATTGCTTTTGGCATGACGAATTGAGTATGAATGAGGCAGAATGGTAATGACGTGATCATAATGTCTATGTACATTTTGTACAGTTTATAACCAATGTAATGTTGACTTTTCGATTTTTGCAGGGTAAAGTGCCACGCTCAGAGCTGCCCGGACGCCCGTTGGAGTTATTTATGTGCTCAGTTTTGAAGCGTCAAGGCTACGGTGAAGGATTTCGATGGTTGGCTCAGTATATATAGACTAGTAAGAAAATCAACTACTGCTGACTTCAAAACCACAATATAATCCGAAAAAGCGAAAACAGAAAACGAATAAAAACTCCAGTGGTTGATTATTGTGAAGCGGAATAAAAAATGTGGAATATCAAGTCATGATTGAATATAGTTGTAAAAATCAAAATACAAGTCATTGTAGTCTACAATGACGTTGGAAGGGTGACGAAGTGGGACTGTAGACGTGATTTGTGTGATCATGAGTGGACTTATGAAAGTAATATTCCTTCGGATGTGTACCCTATGTATGTTGAAGTGAAAAGGCACCGTGATCCTTATAGTCCTAAATTATCATGGTGAACATCATCGTCCATTACGCCGAGCAGTGAATCTCTAGGCAACATCGGCAAAAGTCCAAAAGTAAGTAGGGCGATTACCATGGTAACGATAAATATAAACATCACAGAGAACGTGAAGCATTGGGAAGTCGAGACAGGGACCGAAACAATATTTTAGGTACCTCAAACAGTTCGTTATCATTATGCGCTGGGGATGATTAGTCACCATGCCCCCCAGTTCGCACTGCTTCTAGCCGCCCAGTCCTACCTGACCTTCCTTATCTCCGGTAATAACAAATAACTTCATATGTGAAACCATGGTATCACCCTTAGGGACCACTTCATTTGATTATGGCTGAATTCATACCGAATTATTCCAGGGTTTATTACTTCCTTAATTTTTATCCTCTAGGCGGCAGCCTATCCTCAAAGCCTGGACGAGCACTTTCGATGTAAATAACTTAATGGAGTTACTTCACCCAAACTGTGACAAAAAGTCTAAGGTTTTTAGCCATTGAATTGGTTTCTCTAAATTTTGACCGAAATTATGAGAAGCCATCTTTTCCTCTGAGGCTCTCATTCTTGCTTTGTTTCTGGGGAATGATCGTGTAGGGAATGTTGCGCGAACAAGCCTTCGCTGCGCTGTGTGTGAATTACAGAACCGAGGAGCCGCATGGAGTTCCGTGAAACAGCTAAACTGGGACAGAAAACTTACAGGGCAGGGGTTAAAAAAGCATCGCAAACAGTTGCATTCCTTCTGTTGTCAGCCCTTGAATGCAAGGCAACCAGAAGGCAATGATTTACTGTGAAGAAAGACAGCAGAGCATCCTGCTTATGCAGTTTGATGATACTTAAGCAACTAATTTTTGCTATATTTATCATTTATCACATAAGCAACTCACTAGCTCATTCTAACGTGATATGCGGGTTAAACATAGTAATAACATTCCGTTCTCTCTGAACCGGATTAGTCCAAGGTTTGAGATATAGTTTCAGTTTTACGGTTCATGCACTCACTACCGCCAATCTTGGTCCATGTTTATGCGACAAGCTCACTATCTCATTCATTCCAAATCAAGCACGCTGCAATCTGACCAAAAACCCGTTTTCCTCCCACACATGATAGTGATGAATGACATCGGTAAAAGATGATGTGTCAAGTTCAACGCACGACATGAAGCGATAAGATGATGCATCCTTTCCTAAAGAAAGATTATTACTCCCTATAGAACTCATTAAGTCATTCGCTTCTTCATGAATTTACACAGAACCCTCAGAAACGCTCATTCTCTTTCAACGGCAAAAATATTCATACATGGACGCATAATCAGCCTGACCAATAATTCAATACTTAACTTCAATTTGTACAAAGATATTGTGTGCAAATGAATTCAGAGTCTTGCATCTTGAACATGATTATCATTCACAGCTGATTTCTGCATCACACGGTGCCTTCTGACCCCTCTATAATTCTTCCTATATCATCATCACCAACGCACTTCTTTCCACTACTACTGCGAATCTAAAAATGTAAACGACCTCATGGAAAGAACCATCTTCGCAGCATATCCGACTGTTCTATTACAGTCAGGATAATACAGAAGAGCTGCACTATTGCTGCAACGAACAAGGTGACAAACAGCACCGGGAAAATTCCTCTGTAAACTGTGCCAAAAGTTCGAAGCCATAACGCAGTATTAAGTTCGGTATGCTAAGCAAGGTCATTTGACAACCCTTTGTGTACGTCGTAATAGCCACACAATTCAGCTACAACATGGTATTCTTTTGGCTTTTTAATTTCACATCATCTGGCTAACAAGATTAGAAATAGTTAGAGACACGGCATACTCTGTACAAGGTGATCCCTGAAAACGCTTACAGTTACAGTATTCAGTATTCGCTTTCGCTTCATTCGCATACCGAGCCATTGTCATACAATTATGTGGAACCTGCCCTTGATTTTGTTACTTGCACCAACTAACCATAACTTTTAATTTTTTTTTACCGTTGCACCTGCTTCTATAATTCGGACTTTGGAATTCCAAATGAGTTTTCATTGCTGACTGGCTACATTGCAAAATATTAATGGCACACATCACTTGAATGTCATATGTTGCAACGATCAGTTGATTTTTTGGACCAATCTTGTCCCCAGCCTGCAATTACATAAATGACAAGAATTTCCCACCTTTTTCAAAGTCTACGTGTGCCAAATGGCTGCACCAGTACAAGTTACATTTTCTTCGTTCCAAAATAATAAAAGCTGTGTAGCTTGAATTTGTACAAGAGGCGGACCGCGGGTGGATACTGGTGTATCAACGGAAACTTCCTCCTCAGTGGCTGCCAAACAAGGGGAGGAAGGGAGCTAGAGGTGGTACAGGACTGACAGTGAGAATTACTTGCCTGAACGGGAAACCCCTGATGGGCATGGAGGTATGTGAGCCGCTAACGTGACGTCATTCCTGCATACGTGTTATGCCTTTCATTAGAAAAACGGAGAGCTACGAGTCAAGATTGAAGATTTTCGTCAGACATTAGACTCTGTGCTGTGTGGCGTATTCATCCATTAGTTTTAGAATAAAAATATATTTCCGTGTGATTTATGGTGACTGGAAGTGTTACCTAATAAGTGAATTTCTTACTATTATTGTTATTACTACTGATTTTCCATAATGTTCATCTGGGACTGGTTTACAGGAGTTTTAGGCTATTTGGGTGAGTTAACTTTTCATCAAGTTGAATTCTTCAACATTTTGCAATCCTCTGCTATGAATGTATGCCTATCTCTCTCATAGTAGTGCTGTTCATGTGTGTAGCCGTGATTAATTTTGATACAGCTTGACGTACGTAATAGCTGCACTTGAAGCGAGGTCGTTCCCTATTATTTGAAGCTAGGATGAGTTGGCTAGTTTAAATAGTTTTTTTTTTAATTTCAAAAGCATGTGCTATTGTCAAAGTGTAAAGCTGTTATACTCTGTCATGTCTTGTTCATACACACGGTGCGTGAACATGATCTATATGTAGTTGATGCATTGAAAATCTAAGTAGATGATTGATGGATTTTTTTTGGTAGGAAATTTTTGTGGATTCTACAGTTATTTGTTGGACTTTGCAAATTTTAATCGCGAAGCTTGAATATTGTTATCTTTCACTCTCTTCTTTTTGTTGGTGTCAATGAAATGTGGAATGAGGTCGTCAGTTTCTCATTCATTTGGACGTCTTCTTCTTTCCTGCACCTCTCATGTGTATGCAGCATACTGCTAAGCGTGATGTGCATGTAGATTAAAAAGAGACAGTCAGACCATTCATACTTGTTGAACCAGTAGTTGGTAATGTTGTTCCACTATATGGGGAAGTAATGGTTGTTGATGATAATGGAGGTTGATGATGATGTTGGCTGGTTGGCAGACGACGACGAAGGGCAGGAAATAAAATAATTTTTGGGCTAATGTTTTGTGGGTTTTGTGATTGGATGCAGGGCTATGGAAAAAGTCTGGCAAGCTTTTATTCCTCGGATTAGACAACGCTGGAAAAACCACATTGTTGCACATGTTAAAAGATGACAGAATGGCCCAACACGTGCCTACACTTCATCCAAGTAAGCAACAAGGAGTATTTGTACTGCGTCGTAATTACTCTCCCGTATTATATGTATTTACTAATTTTTTTTTATTTTCACTTTTACAGCGTCAGAAGAACTATCTATAGGTAATATGAGATTTACCACCTTCGACTTGGGTGGGCATGCACAAGGTAAGCACTTACGGACTTGACAAAGTGTACTTGGAATTACGTAACAAGTGAATGTGATTATGCAACATTTTCTTTCTGTTTACTTTGAATACAGCTCGTCGAGTTTGGAAAGATTACTTCCCAGCGGTGGATGCTGTGGTATTCCTTATCGATTCATGTGATCGAGCTCGTCATAAAGAGTCCCTTGCTGAACTCAATGCTCTTTTAACGGACGAGCAGTTAGCAAATTGTCCAGTGCTCATTTTGGGCAACAAAATCGATCACCCTGGCGCAGCTTCAGAGGATGAACTTCGTCAAACCTTTGGGTTGTACGGCCAAACCACGGGAAAGGTAATTAATTGTTGTTTGGCTTGACTAATTGATTATGAATGAGGCAGAATGAAAATGACGTGGCAGTGTTGTTATGGAAGTTGAGTCAGATCAGGCTGTGAGAGGATGTTGTTTGTGCGTACTGTGCACAGTTGATCGCAGATCTAATTTTGACTTTGTGATTTTTGCAGGGTAAAGTGCCACGCTCAGAGCTGCCCGGACGCCCGTTGGAGTTATTTATGTGCTCAGTTTTGAAGCGTCAAGGCTACGGTGAAGGATTTCGATGGTTGGCTCAGTATATAGACTGATAAGCCTATCTACCACTGCCGACTCAAAATAACAATATAATCCGAAAAAACGAAAACAGAGAAAAAGAATAAAAAACTCCAATGGTTGATTATTGTGGAACGGGAAGAAAAATGTGGGATTTCTTACATGATGATACAAAATAATTATGAGAAATAATTTCAAATTAAAATTCGAGAATAATTCAGGACCCTCAATAAATTTAAAAAAACGTACGAAAACAATTAGTTGTCATCATCCGTATGTGATTCAGCCAGCGCAGAGAGTAATAATGATAATACAATCCGTGAAATATTAGTAGGAAGAGGAGGAACAGCATGACCAGAGGCAGAAAGGAAGGTATTCTTGTGTCCCAGTCCGTGCATCGTCGTTGCTACGCTGTATCTTGAAAGAATTTTTAACGGAAGAATAATAATTTGTCTTTTTCAAATATATATAATAATAGAGCAGTGCGTATATGTTTACTATTAGGTAGCAGTGTTACACAATTTATGTAATATTATTAATATTATTGTTTCGTTATTTCCACAAACGTTGTATTCGCTAAAAGTCACCTGATTTTTTTTAGAGACAGCAAAAATCCAGTTTAGTTTTTCAAGTTTAGCTACTCTTAAATGTATTGTAGTGCAGCCGCATGATATCCAGAATAATATTAATAGATATTATCATCAGTGCTGTGCCCCTTCAACTTGAAATGGGAAGGGTATGTGATGCCGCCATATAGTTATGTTTGTTTACGTGTGGCACATGAATTACGTCGAGAAGAAGAAAGTGAAGAATAATTTGTCAAGATAATACTATGCTGCTTAAACTTTGATTTTTGTACGATAGAGATCTTGTCGGCGTAAAAATAAAACGTCCGCCGTCGATTATTGGCGACGATTGTGGGGCAGCGATTGCATTCTTGAGTTCTATTTGTGTGCCTTGTTCTTTAATTCTGAAAAACAATTGTGGCTGGCCGGTCATTTAAAATAGGTGCAATTTTTATTACGGTCTACTTACTAACTGCAAAGCAAACACAACATTTTCACAGGTTTAACAAGGCAAAAACATTTGTTCCAAAAATGAGAAGCCCAATAATTTAAGGACTACATTTCTGCAACAGGCATTAATTCTATTATTAGCTATTAATAACTACTATGTCGTGCATTTAGATTAAATAACCCTGCAGAATTCCACCATTACATGATTGTGACGCTAAAATTCATAACGATAGCATTATCATTCTATTTTAACCACAACTTTGTCATCGTCGCTATCTAGCTGATCGTCCAAGGAAGAAAGCTCAGAATCTGATGAATTTTCCAGATTGAACTTGTCATACTTCCTCTCCTCCTTTTTTATGGCGTCCTCTACGTCATCGTCATCATCAGAAGATGCTACTGTTTCAACCCGAATGTTTTTCACCAATCCTAATACTTGAAGTTCTTCATTATCTTTAAGTCGACGAGCTTCTGCCAGGGCCCGCCTAGCCTTCTCTTTCTCAACTTCTGCGGAATCTGTGCTTTGTCGAAATCGAATGTTCTTCTCGTAATATTTGATGACTTCTTGAGGAAAGGCCATGCTCAAGGTTGCAGACCGAATCATGTCACAACGTTCTCCCCGAAATACAAAACCTCCATCATTCCCTTCCTTGTTCTTCTGATTATTGTTGACATCTCCCTCTGGATTCCACTGGACAAGGAACGTGAGTAGTCCGTCGACAGAATTAACGCCTAGAATTTTCTCTATAGTTTTCCCTGGAGGGCATGAGGTCAAGATGGATGGCAAGTGAAGCTGAAAATGAAACAAACACAATAGTCTTTCGCAAGAACCGGCGAAAGATCTTGGCAATCACTAATTTAGTCTTTACATACCTCATCATCTGCTCCAGGCTCATCGTCATGAGATCTCAAGCTATCGACGTACTTGGACGGTTCAGTATCTTTATATTTACTGTGAATACTCGGTGGCGGGGATGCACTGCCATTCTGGACACCAGAGATTAAGTTTTCGTATCGCTCGATCATCCATTTGACTCTTTCCAGATTTTCCATTGGTTCCCAAGTGTTTTCATTCCTATATACATCAAAATAACAATTGTAGTTAACAGCCAAGTCAATAAGGCATACTCTTTATGAATCTTCTAAGTATTAAAACTGCTTACGGCGGATATCCAAGCCACTTAACATAATACTCAGTGCGCCCATTTCTGGTCCTCTTCTTCTCAATATTTTCCACAAGATAGTCTCCACTTTCTTCATACTTCCTCTTCCTCTTTCCGTTCTTCTTTTGTAAAACACTTCTTTCCTTCTTACTTCTGACATTTACAGGACCAGGCTTTACATATTCAATGTCCTTTGGTTTGATTTCCATCTTTCACAAGCTAAAACTGTCAAACACTGATGGAGAATTCGTCGACGTCGATACGACAGTTGAACGCTAACTGACAGCGATGGTTTGTTCAGCGGCATGGGCCTTTGGATTCTCCCTGCAACTTCGTCTACAGCAACATGGCGCTGCCTTACATTCCATAAGGGAACGTCACAATGATTTTCTTGCATATGGCATCGTCCATGCAAAAAAATTCGCACTGATTTTGCAAATATAAGAATTATTGTCCCGGAGATTAGCAAGAACAACAAGGATAAGATTTCTCCATTCATTCCATGCAACAGACGGAGATCGGAGATCTCGTTCCTGAGGTATGGGAAAGATGAGACGGGAAGACGAATCACAAATGTTTGCATACGCAAATGAGGCAATGAATACATGAAGGTAAATGGAATTCCAGCACGTTTATTTTCATTCAAATTAACTGTTTCCGATAAACAATAGAATCTGGTCCAATTTCCACCCTGCCACAAATCTCAGATTCGGATGAATTAACATAGCTCCTGAGCTCATCTTCATTCTGTGCTAGACAGTGATTGAATTCAAAGGTAGCCATGTTTGGTAGACTAACCAATGCTTGAATCCATTTCACCGTCACGGTAAACGGCATTTCTGGATTCCCGGTGGCAAGCAGCAGCCCTAATTGTGTAAATTCGGGGAGTGAATTTACAAAGAAATCAATCTGTTCGGCTGGGAAAACATCAAAACGTAAAATAATTGTCTTGAGGGATTTTGGTAGAAGGTGCAAATTGGTCAGGGCTCCAGGCTTCATTCTACTCCGAGCTGGATCACTAAAGATGGATAAACTGAGGGAAATATGACAAAGATTGGAGCAGTCCTTATAGATCTCACAGTTGTGTGCCACGGCAGAAGGAACGTTGCCCAGGCTGATATCAGAATCGTTGAAAATGACTTTATGAGATAGCCGAATTGCCTGAAGGGATGATGCAGAACGTTGAATGGCATCCACGACAGATTCGAAATGACATATTCGGGCATAAGGGCTACTGTAGCAATTTAGTGTTTCCAGTTCCCGTTGAGAACATAAGATTTTATCAATTCCGACAGTTCCTATGCTACAAGTTAACTCCTGTAAGCGAATGCTCCTCAACTTGTCCGCCGTCGCACTATTTGTGGACGAAGAATGGTTATCCAAAGTGTTATTATGAAGGGATACGGCCGTCCGCTCCAATATAAGATTCTTTAGGGACGAGCGTATTTTAGCCAGAAATTCGGATAAAATTGGAGAGTCAGGATCGCCACCGTTGAGGCTGTTCAGCTCGTTATAAATATAACCCCGACTTTGCCTCAGTTCGAATAAGACGGTCTTCAAGTTTGGAAACTGACATTGACGTACAAAGTAAGTGAGTAATTGCTGCTCATTTTGAGTTAGTGGTCCAAGGCCGTTCATGCTTAACTGGACCAGTGCCGGCAATTTAATTTCTTCCTTTACCCCATTTGGTATGGACGCACCTGACGACGAGGATGACAATATGGAAGGATACTTGAGAAGGGTGATATTGAACAAGGTGAGGATCTCAAGGTTCTTGCATTGCTGTAAAAGTAACTTCAGATTCTTGAAATTGGTTGAACCCACAAATTCCAACGTTGTTATGGTTTCTTTCGCTCTTCTAAGCATGCTTGGTTGTATATCTTTTCTACAATCATGTAACGTCAGTTCTTCCAACTTGTCCCATTGGAACTTGCTAAAACTTGTGTCGAACAGTAAGCCAGATTTTGTTGCTCTCAATTCGTCCGAATTATTCAGCCCGCTCACTTGATTGTTTGACAATGAACTCATTATTGTATCCTGTATGGATCTACACAGGGAATTTTGATGCAGTGTAGCAATGCAAAGTAATGTGAAATTAGTTCGACTGCTGATTCGCTGCAATGTGGGATTTATTTCGAATAAAGCCAGAGGGCGCTACAGAAATCGGCAAAATTAAAGCTGTGTGACGACGGTTTTGAATTGTTTTGCAAATGAATGGGTTGTCTAGGTAACCATTACTGACCCTTAGAATGGACCACGTTCGGTGTGTGACTATGACCTATGACCCTCGCACTCAACCCTGTGGCTTCAAAGCCATTTCAAGAGTTTGTAGTTGGCAAAAGTTCTGAAAATTCATAATCAATTAATAAGTAGGGCCAGAAAGGTTCCATGCAAAATTGAACACGCATTCACATTCACATTAAGCAAAAATGCAGTCCTACTGCAATATGTATGAGGATCTTTACGGAAAGGGTGGAGAAAATTTGGTGGGGAAATGTGTAGCTTTTGGTTGTAACAAATATAAATCGGTTTCATATGGCCGAAGAGGGGGGGTTTCTTCTATGACCCCCTTTGTGTAAACAACGAGTCCAATTTGGATTCCCCCTTCGTACTGGAGACTTCTGCCGGTTAACAGATACACAGAGGGGGACAAGAGATACGAAACTGTAGAATTGGGAAATGAGTACTCGTATTTTACTTTTGTATTCAACATGCCTTGCCTGGCAAATTTTCACAAGAACATCTGGTGATTCACGAGTTTTTTTGCTGCCGTAACGAAGTTTTCTGTCATCTGTCCTTTCACGAGCGCGTTGAAAATTTGAGTACATGTGACGTAGTACGTAGTACACGTACTTACGTGTGACAGCGTAGTGTAAAGGGACCAGAGTACATCCCTTGTCATATAGTAGTAACCTATTACCTGCTCTTCGGATTTTCGATCATACAGCTCAGGTTAGAATTATTTGTTGTCCATGAAAAATGTGATTTTTGTTACGCATTTTCAAAGTCCTTGTTTCTTCTTGTGTGGACTTTACAGGTGGCTGATTGGCTGATTCTACAGGGAAGGATGGATGAAGACATGAACAATAGCAATGCGACTGTGGAACTTAAAACACCTGATGGAGATGGTTTTGCTGTAAACCTACAGAAAACATGTGCTAGGCTGTTTCATCAGAATAAATTTGTTGACTGCACCTTGTCATGCAGTGATGGACAGTTACAGGCGCACCGAGTAAGGTCTATTTAGGAGGCTATAATGAGCTAGAATGGTATCCAACTAGATCTTGTGAAAAAGCTGATGAACTTTTTCTGATTTTGTTTCCCTTCCAGATTGTATTATCATCTTCGAGTCAGTACCTGTTTAATTCATTCAATGAAACACCTTGGCCGTCACCGTGTGTTCATCCAATAGTGTTGTTAAGAAAATTCAGCGTCGGGGATGTGAGACTGGCCTTAGAATTCATGTACTCGGGGAAACTGACCGTCAAGAGGGATCGTGTTCCGATTCTGATTGATGTTGCTAAAGAGCTGGGTTGTATTTCACTGCTCAGAGCTATCGAAATTGCAACAGGAGCTTGCGGGGGAAATTCGTGTGGACAAGATAAATGTTCAGAAGGAAGTATTGGTATTGCCAGCAACTTGTCAATGACACGAACTGACGAGGATACTAAATCGGTTTGCATGACTGAGGTTCATGACAATTTAAGATCTTCATCTAGCATGGGATTTTCACCTTCCAAAACTGAAAATGAACATGAACCGGACGTAAAGATGACTGGCGGGGATGAAACCACAAGAGCGTGCAACTCTGCAGACGGTAAATTTCAATGATTGTCCTAGAGTATTTCCTGACAACCTGGAACGGGGAAAATGCTTATCTAACTTTTTTCCAAAGGGAGCATCAGGAATGGCGCAGACAGTCTTGGTATCCAGTACGACAAGGGAGAGAGCTTTGTATACACAAACGAAGATCTCGGGATGTCCGTGGATCCGCATGTTGACCATATCGAGTCTGAAAGCCACGGGTCTGAAGACGATTATGAGACGGAACCAGCACCAGGAATTTCGAGTATGAGAGACGTGGCTGGTAATGAAGTAATGAAGGTACTGGCTGTTTCTGAAATCTGTATTGAACAGGAGCTTAAGTTTACAATTAGACTAACATGTGCATTTCGTTTAGGACATCAAGCAGGAAGGAAAAGATGCTGTAGATTCAATGGCGTACTGCCCTTGGTGTAGCCAAGTATTCACTAATGTTAATTTACTTCAGGAACATGTGAAAGTTCACATGAGAAGTAATAAGCCGTTTACATGTCCTTACTGCAACGTAAGTTGATCATTTTTACATACACATTCCACGATGTCGTGCATTTGTCTCAATGTTTTTTTTGATTCGTTTACTAGATCACATTTGCAAGGTCGGCACACCTTAAGCGTCATCTAAGGACACATACCGGAGAAAAGCCATATCAGTGCTCCGTCTGTCAGCGTTCTTTTGCCCGTCAAGACAAACTGAAAACACATGTTCAGCGTCATGCTCAAAGTAAACGCAATTCGGCAGCGACAATAACAAGTTACCCTCCACCTCGAGTCAGTCAAAATGCAAGGGGTCAAGTACCCATAAAAGTTCTCATACCAACTGGCACGACCAGTAGCCCTGATCAGAAGGTTACCCATAATGGTGTGAATAGAAAATTTACACATGTTCCAATTAGTATGTATTTCCAGCCAAAAGATTCAAAGTTGCCTAAAAATTCCGCCGAGATTACACAGAAAACAGAAGCAGGGTCCTCCGGCTAAATTGTTGTCCCAGAGCACACATTATCTAATAAGACTCAATTTAGTAACGGTAGTGCACAAACTGTATCCGTCCCTAAGAATGTGTCTCTGAACTCACAGCCTACTTATACGTGAATTTATAACTAAAACTGCCTCTTTCGATCTCCCTCGATTTGAGACCTAAAGGCTAACCCTACTTTTTTATCATATATATACTCCACCAACCTAAATAAAACACTAGTCTTCTTACAAAGTTGCGAACTTTATTTACACACGTTATTGTTTAACATGAAATTCTACATAAAACGAGTTGATGATGACTCAAGTGCATTTAAAGTCATATGAAGACATAATGCGAGCTTTTATATCGCATATCTATCCAAACACTGCCGTAAGTTTTGGAACAAACAAACAAACCCTTTCCTCTTATTTTGTTATTTCCTCCTTCATCTGCAACAGGAGCTTTGCCTCCTGTTCTTCCCTGATCTGTTTAATAAACTTCTTCAGTTCCGTCTGTTCTTTTCCTTCCGGTGGCATCATCTGTCTCTTATTATCAATGACCCAGTCTTCAAAAATTGATGCTTGGTTATAAATGTAAAACATGGTGACGGGGAAGGCGACGTAAAGTGACAACTTGAAAACTTCAAGATACCAATGACCCATGGCTGCTCTTCTTTACTATTGGTGGCTACATAAAAAACGAAATCATTAGTGCAACAATCACAGAAGAACATATCCAAAACTTAAATATTTCTTGCAACATGCAGACTGCAATTTGCGAAGTTAGAGCTACTGTAAATAGAAAGGTCAAAGTTTAGACGTTCATACCTAAATTTTTCAGCAAAGTTCTGGAGAATTGTTACGTATTTACTGCATGGAATCAAAATGTGAAATCATGAGCCGGTCACAATTTTGCAAATAAATATTGTCGCACAAATTATATAAATGCAATTTTTAATGCAATTGCAGGTGATCTTCCGAATGCATCACTTTGTACTCCGAGGACGTTACCGCCGTCTCAAACACGAGGTGTGCAAAGGCCCAATGAAGTCAATGCCAAAAAACTGGAGGGAGTCCAGTAGACACCGTTTGGCGGTTGAGGATTTCTGTCAGTGTGTCGTTCGTACTCCATGTCTTTGAGCAACTTACACTTTGTTGACATTTGACTGACCGGATTCTCAAAAGCTTTTTGAAGCCAAATAAATTGATTGAGTGATTCTAATTTTCTAATAATATCTAGTTTGAGTACACCACTGGACTCTTTCGTAAACCTTATCGGAAAGCTGGGAAGACGAACTGAAAAATGAGTCTCCCAGGGCCTCTGGATTTAGATTTAAAAGTGATAAAAAAAGGAACGGAGAAGTTATTGAGATATAGAGAACTGAAACGTCAGATTCGGCCATTAATCAAAATTGTTCAGAATGGACCACTTCTTACAGAGCTGGAGGAGAAGATATTCGAGGAAGAAGCTGTAAATGATTGGGAGCTTCAGGATGAAACGTTAATACGGAAAGCTGAGGTAACGCATTGAGTTCAACTTTGAGTACTTAATTGCAAGAGTCATCAGAACTGGTGGAAATTAATAAAGTTTGAATGTTTTTGTTATTATTATATGGCTTTATAGGCATTTTCAGAAGAACTCCGGCCTAAAATTGAAGAGCAGGAAAAACTTGCAAAGGAGCTTTGGGAACAGGTCGTATTTAACTGGAATGAGTTGGAAGAAAAGAGGGATTTATCCTTAGAAATTACTAATGGCAGAATGGATATTGTAAATGCAGTAAGTTCTTATGTTGTGATACTTCAGTTGTCGTGAGTTTCCGTACTAACGAGCATTTCCTTCACTGCTACAGTTACGGGATTTAATTCGGAAGCAAAATCACGCTAAGGAACGACAGCAGGAATTAACTGTGAAGCACATCCATGAAATTCGAGAAGAATTAATGGAGACGTGGAAACAATGTATGGTTCAAAGTGCTGAGGATGCAGGATTTATCCAGTTTCACCGGACGGACTACACAAAGGAATTGCTAGAACTACATAAAAAGGAGCTTGTCAAATGGAAGGCGTATCTCTCCAAACATCAACAATTGTTCGACCAGGTAGGTTAAAATTAGTTCTAAATTTTTGCGGACGCTGTCTGTGTATAAACTCTATAATGCCCCTTTTTTACTGACCTAATTTAGATAGAAAAACGAACAAATCTGTGGCAGAGGATGAAAGAGTTGCAGGTAAAAGCAGAGGACCCCAATCGCTTCGTGAATAGGTAAATCTTGTTCGTTTTGGTGTGCTAATAACTTAGATGTTCATAACAGTGTAATTGACCGAATCGGTAGGGGAGGGGCATTGCTGCAGACTCAGAAAGAGCAGAACTATGTGAATTCGGCTCTACCAAAGTGCGAAGAGAAGCTTAAAGTAATGGCGAAAAACTTTGAAAAAGAAAATGGGAGGAAGCTTTTAATACATGGAATGGATATAGCTGATTTGATTCGGAAGGACTGGGAAGAATACAGGCGAGGAATCAAGGAGCGAGCTACTGCCAAGCCTCCAGTTGTCGTAAGCCCCGTCCCGTCTGCCGTTTACATAGTAGTCATTCGTATTTCATTCGAACCTAACTTTTATATTTACCGGTTTTCAGAGATCAAATTCAAGAGTCGAAGTTCCAAGTGGTTCAAAAACAGGTGAGCGCAACCCGGTCCTAAGAGAACGTCCGCCTGTCTCTGCGGAAAAGCGAAAAGCTCGCGAAACACTGGGAAGCACAGCATCCGTGAAAAAAGCCAAATCCTGCAAGAGCTTATTGCCCGAAAGTCTTCCAAAGAGAAGGAGATCATCAACTTAAAAAATCCAGAAGCATAAAATGCGACAAATTTCATATATGTGTTTTAATAGCTGAAAATATTTGCAAAGAGGTATTTGTGATTTATTTTTCCGACTCTGAAATGTTGCCAAATTGTTTTAATATACGTCCTTTCGTTTATGTCCGTAGACACTTCTTACACTCTGCATTAGGTTTATTAAAAGCCATGGAAATGATCCAAAGAATATAAAGTATATACTTAGTATTAATAATCATGATTGAATTTCTGTTGCTCGGCGCTATGGCATTCAAAAACCGGCATTACGGCTTATGCTCAGAATCAGTCATCAAGGTCGTAGTCATCTTCAAGTTCAACTATTCCGTCCAATAGATCTTGATCCTTTATTTTATCAAGACCAGTTAAGCTTTCCAAGTAGTTCGAGTCGTTCAACACGTCTAGCACAAACTGCAGGTTTCTTTCTTTATACTCCTTAATCACCTAAAAAAAATTTAAAAACGTGATTTTATCAATTCTTGCGATCTCGGTACTGTAATAATAGACCTCACCATTGGAGAGCAGGCTGTACATTTGTCAAAAGATCCAACAGTTGGCATTAGATATTCCCCAGACGACAAAAATCCTCTGATTGAATGTGGGGTGGAACCCAGGGGACTTTCTGGAGTGTTGTGCAACAGCGATACCATAAGTTCTACAGCCAGAGCCGAAGCTATGTAAGAGACTCCTGGTCTAGTTACAGTACACTGCTGATCCATTGTCCTATCTCTTGTTGACTGCTCAAATTTACAAAAAATACACTAAATTAGTCAGTTGGAATCAGCATAACAGGGAAGAATGAAACACATTTCTTACATTTCCGGGGGCAACTACATCTGTACAGAAATAACAACCTAATTTGTTCTCACTGTCACCATGGCGCATAACAACATAAGAGTCAAATCCGAGAGCAGCATTAATCACAATCTGTAATGACACAAAGACATAAAGCAATGATTAGTAACAATTTTAATCACAGTCAAGCTAGTACCCCAAACGGCTTATAATCACCTTGTTTTCCGCAGCACCCATTACTGTCGGCAACCATCGCGCTTCCCTTGTATCCATCAGTAAGAACATAACATCACATTCTTCCACACATTTTTCCAGAGTTCTAAAATCTTCAGTGACTTGATTCAACGTTGCCGGGGATACAGGATGACCAGGCATGGGCACTAAAATCCGTACTCCTGATGACACAACACCGGGATAGATTTGTCGCAGAGCTTCAGCGGCCGCCTCAGCCTTGGGTTTATTTTCTACACAATCTTGGAAGGTAAACAAACTCTGACGGACAGGGTTGGAATAGTTTACGGTGGAGTTGTCCACTAATGTAATGTGTCTAACACCCCAAGCCTGCTCAGACGAAGAAACACATCAGTAATTGCAGGAACTAACTACTCTTGCAATGCCATTTATCATAAACTCACCATAAGGCATCTTGCGACATTGCAACCCAGTGTTCCAGCACCTAGAAGAAGACATTTTGTACTGTGTAGTTTGTCCAAGTCAAATGACGGGAACAGTCTCCACTTCATTAGTTTCAGATTGAAATCCACACTAGATTCACAAAGGGTTGAAGGGTCTAATGAAGACTTGAGATCAACAGCTTGAGGCATTAATTTTCCGTTCGGGTTCCTTTCCCAACCAACAATTTTTGGATTGCTCAGGAAATCCTTGTCAAACTGTCAAGAAAAGATGGAGTCATAATTCTGTTGCATAATAATAGTGTCAATCTAAACCATGTTCATACCTTGACTTGTACGTGGTAAATCCGCCCCTGAATCCCATTCTTTGTGAGTCGAACTCCCAATAACTTCAACGTGTCTCCGTCCTGCAGAGCTTCTCTTCCAATAACGTAAGCAATGTAATTTCGAATGACCCAACTCGGATAGGGTTCCACAGAAGACGTATCCAAAAATGCATAGATATCGTCCCCATTCCGTTTAGAATTCAGGGGGCGAACTTCCACCGTAGCTTCCGAATAATTAAACAAAAAGAAACCCGAGGTGATGATTTCTTCGTTTTGCCTTATAGCCGCGGTCAAATGATCTGACTTTAATTCCTCTTTATCTCTCAGAACCATTTTAATCGCTGATATTGCTGGGAATGCGAACCAGTATTTGTAGCTGTAGTTTTTCAAATTCTAAACGTAAGGATAATCGATAATCAGTTTGACATGTAAGGAGCTCCTTGTCACAAGCATGAAGACAACTATACTGCTCACCGCATAAGTTAATATGAAAAAGGGCACCAATAACGAAGGCCGTGAAGCGATTTTGTCCATTCCTTCAGGGGTTGACAGAAGGTCAATTAAGGCTTGTCCTTCGCTTCGTATCAACTCGTTCTTGTCAACATCACGAAATTCTTCGACAGTATTGGTATTAATTATGTACCCACTTGTAGCTACAGTGTGCCTCTCAGCTTGCGGAGTGCTAAAATAATAGCAGAACTTTAATCATATGTCATTGACAGCTGGGAATAGAAATGAAATTACTTGGACGACAGCTGACCTTTCAAATGAGGAAAACTCCACGCTGAATAAGGCTGGTGCGACTGACCGCGTGTAGTAGCCATGGATCGGAACTTTTTCCTTTGTTAGCTTAATTTTATTGAGCACAATGTTGGAAAACTTATGCCAAAAACCTGACCCTATAAGGGACGAAAATGGGACACACTTCAGATCTTCGGGGCATTCCGACGATGGCGAAGGATGAGGTTCCCCTCCGCTACTCATGACTACCGTAAGTATGAAATGCAATGGACTTCAAAAATAATAACTTTCATGCACAACTTTCCGCAAAAAGTTCTTTACTGCGTTGGGAAAGATAACTTTAACGCCCACAACATATATAAAATTGACTCCAATCTATAGTCGAGAGTCGACAGTCTATACAGTCGACAGCACACAGCAGAATCAAATGATGAATCATTATAACATATGTTCCTTCAAATCTATGCGCCACTGAACAACACCCTTGGTACGATGACTAAAAGTTCTTTGAATGTCTTCGACCGTTCCTTATATATACAAAACACACTCCACATTTTGTAGTTTCACCAAATGGATCTTCAGATCTTAACACCAAAATTTTAGTCATTGTTTCTATACAGAAAATCTGTTTCAACTAACAGAATGTCAGACAGAGAAAAAGATCGATAAAAGCTACGAGGGAAACGGGTTTGGTTAGTAGTGTCGTCTACTCCAATGTGAACCACTGCGTTGTAGTGCCGTTGAATACAAAGAATCTCCTCCAGGAGTGCGCTCCACATTGCCTCGTCCACCAGTTTGCCTGAAAGAAATGATCAACAATATCTAATACCCTTAATTAAGATCAGTGAAGGAAGTTAAGCGACAGCCTACCTAAAAGTCACACTCCTGGCAGCACTTGGAGGCAGGACGAGACCACCGAACCGGGAAACCTCCGACGCACTAGGAGCGGGTAGCATCCTGGAAGGTGTGGCAAAATTTCCACCGTCTTTTTGGAGCATACCGATGTACAACTTTTCACCATTAGGGCCGTAAGATGGTCTAGTAAGACGGCGTGGGCCACTGCGATGGCTGCTTGATTTCTGGCTTGGTGGAGGTCGCATACTAGCAGGGGTCGCAAGAATGCCAGCTCCCGACTGGTTTGTGCGTCTGCTGACACTGCCTTGTGGATGCTGACTTCCTCGTGGGGTTTTTACTTGCCTCTTCTGTCCTATTTTCGATTCCAGATATTTCTTCTTCCTGCAAATCATGTACAAATTCGTTGGAAAAACAGAAAAGTAAGCCAGAGCTACTTATCTATTACGTTCTGCGGGAAATTTTTCTTACTCTCTTAACAATTCGACGCTACGACGTTGCTTCTTTACCACCTCCTCCAGTTTCTCCAGTTCAGCATCCTTTGCCACTTTTTCCGCCTTTACCTTGTTATGTTCATCAGCCTGTAGGATAAATCAAACAATCATTGCATGCAAAACTCAGATAATTGTTACACCGTTTTCAAAGATAATGTGTACCAATTGAGCTGTAACTTTGTGTAATCCTTCGAGTTGATCATTGTAAAACTCTTCCTGTTTGGCAAATGAATCCAATGTGGTCTCCAGAATGTTCACGGCTCTATCAAATGGATCATCTAGAAAAGCTCTCAGTTCAGGCTTGCAGTTATCCAAATGCGTTATGTCACCCCAAATCATCAAAGGTTCATTGCAAACTGGGCAAGTACCTTGTCCATCAGAACCTGGAAAGTAACGATTTCTGCATAAATACTCAAGGCACAGACACCACAAAATCGGAAACGATTCTCATATTTTCCTGAACAGCCTCGCAGTTCCCCTTTCGCTTAATACAAAACAATGCATTTCTGTACAGAAACAGCAAAATAGAATGCATCCAATTTTTACCTGCACATTTGTTCTTGCAAGGACCACAAATGACATGAAGACAACTGGTTAGAAAGAATAGAATTTCCGGATCTTCACTGTTATTTATTCTTCCGCATTTTGTATTGCAATGAACCCAACTCCTTCCGTCGTCATCAATCTCATCATTACATCGGTAGTTGTCTGGGAACTGGATTGGAAGTGGAGGAGGTCCATCCGTGGTGTATGAACACTGGCTTTTATTTTTTTAATCGAAAAAAAAATGCTTGAAACAATACATTCACTTCTACCAAATTTGATCCTATATTATTGGGGGCAGCATAATCGCCATGAAAATTAAAAAAAACACCTGCAAAATGAAGTCGTATCTTACCTCGAAGGTCTGACACTAAAGTTGATGCTTCTCGCAGAGACCGACATTTTCGTTTTCTTTGTTTGAACTGAGTCCAATCCAGATTATTGATACCTCAATGTATTTCTTACGCTACTTTTCCACAAAATACCCGCACTGAACACTCAGAACAGAAATAATAAACTGGAAAATCAAGGCGCTGCGGTGAAAACGAAGAAGCAGTGGAGACTCCTTGAGGCTCTGACGTCACAAGACCAACGCATGTTGCCAGTACCAACTGTTGTCACCTTCCACTGACCTTCAAGGGCGTGGGGGAGAAAGCATGTGTATGCAATGCGAAAAAATGTCAACCACAAATGAGCTTTCAGTTTCAGTCGTCCATTTTTATTCTACATCTTCAATCCACATGAACATCTAAGTTTTGCTGGACACAGATGATCATGGTGAGTAAATACTGATCAAAAAGTTCTGATATCGTAAGCTGTTCATTTCATCTTTAACAAGAATTTGCACAGTGCACCAAATAACATCAAGTTGTAGTTGTAGTTGTAGTTGTACTTTGATCATTTTATATATTATTTTAGATTACATAGATAATCAGCTGTGAGACAGAAACTTATGAACTTCATCTCACGCTGCAACTCACTTTTTTTGGAAGTCTTTGACAGTTGTGAAACATTGTACTATCATCAGTGAAATCTATAGATTTCAATATTACGTGTAGCACTCCTATATGAACAGGTATTCTGTTATATTCGGTAAGTTATTGACCTTGGAAACCTTGCTGGCTAATTCATCCAATTTCTTTTCAATGTTCGATTCTCCTACTACAAACTAGAGGTCTGGATGGAGTCGTCGTTTTGTTCACCAGTGACATGATACACGTGAGTGACGTGAGCAGTACAATCCCAGTAGGTCAAGTTAAACTAAAAACGAAAAATGTTGCTATAAAGAATAATTTTGAAGAATGATGGCTATAATAATGATAGAATTTTATTACAATCTCATCAAGGTTCGTCATCCTCACTGAGATTCAAATGAAATAAACCCGTTGCGTTGAAGTCCAAGTCCACAAATGTACGGGCTGGTCACCGATTCATAGGTGGGACTGTAAGAATAATAAAGGATCAAGGCCTTCCGAGGTATTTCCTGCGTATTCCTCCCACTTCTGTACCACGGACTTCTGTAGACCAGGCCATTTTGTACGGTTGGTTTTCCCTTCCCCAGTACACAACTTTTATATTTCTATTATTGAAAAAACATGCGGAATATTTTATCGAAGACCTAACAAAATTCTTAGAGTCAAGCTGAAGTATTCAGTCTTGACTGTGTGTTCAATTTTCCTCTGTATTTTAAAACATAATTTGAACGAGGAGTGTTTTGAGTTTTGATTACAGTGAAATGTATCCTTTTCCTGCATACACTCATTTGATTGTTATATTTTTCGGCCGCTGCTTCCTAGAACCGCTATGAGGATTGTTTGCAGAAATAATCACGCATTCTCTGTGCAAAGGCAATTGTTCAAGAGCCATAGGATGCAGGATATTTAACCGTAAACAAACATCATTCACGATTGATACTGTTTGGGGAACTCAGGAGGAAGTTTCGTATGGATATGCTATAATCAATAACTAAGCATTACAACATGAACGTAGGATTTTTCAATCTTTTGATCTCATATTTAATCCTTTAACAAAATGTAACACATTCATTATGATAAAAATGTCAACTACAAGGTAGCCAGAATTCTCGTAAATGAAAACAAAATAAACAGTAGAGTCTGTCCAGTTCCATAGAGGAATGCGTAAAATGGGACTAGTTGAAATGAGCTAGAAAAATAAACAAATGCGATTGTGGCACTTGTGACGACTCCAGAAGTACCCGGGGTTAAAACGCCCATCACCAACACCAACAACGGAAAGAACCTAGAAAAGTCAAACAAAAAATTATGTAACTGTAGCAACCACACGTTTGTACCACACACCTCAATCATAGTACATGTTGAAAATCAAAGAACAACAAGAAGTTATTATTTACCTCCCGATTCTGTGCTTTCGGAGCGTTGCAAAAGCCGTGAGTGCAGCGATAGTATGGATGAAAATAGATGAAAAAAATGCCCACAGGAAAATGTGATACCACATTTCTACGATAAAAATACAAACAAAAAAATTAATTCAGCATCCGTATACCAAATGTAGGATAGGCGCAATCCTGAACGTTAGTGTGCAGGGGACAAGATCATAAAATTGTATAAAATTTGGCCTGTTTTTCGGAGTTTAAGATTAAAAATAACAATCAATTAAAGATGAATTCAATTGTTAAAAACTACACCGCGCCGCAGG
Organism: Bourletiella hortensis; assembly: GCA_034694225.1. Taxonomy (NCBI): domain Eukaryota; kingdom Metazoa; phylum Arthropoda; class Collembola; order Symphypleona; family Bourletiellidae; genus Bourletiella; species Bourletiella hortensis. The sequence goes on along the minus strand of JAQFYD010000003.1, from coordinate 61,070 downwards.
CGCAAAATTTTGAGGATTTTTAGATATTTTGGCATTTTTGAGGCATCTAAGGGGTAAAACTGGGCGTTTTTGGCAAAGCTTGAAGTAAGCCTTAAATTCGTACAGGGGACAAATACATTGGTTGTCCCCTGTAGGGTTTCGGCTGCAGGGGACATGTCCCCTGTGTCCCCGGTGGATATTGCGCCTATAGGAATGCAAACAAACTGCACTCTCAACATATGTGTGTAGCAAGACTTACCAGTAAATGACTGCAGCGGCTTTGATCTGCTTAACCAAAACACATCTGCAATTAAGTCCAATGAATCGGACATTGCGGCCATAGCTTGAAATAATAGTAATAATAGTTGGTACTGCTAACTTCTTCTCAATAACATTGCAAACTAAAATCAATGTAACACACTGATCAATGTAAACAAGCCAAACAAACACGTAATGACAGACTGATTTTAAACCACTCAAACTTCTGTGTGATTCAATCGATGCGCATTATTTTTACAATCTTCAGCCTTTCAGTAACGTCACATAAAATGAACTCAAAATCCAAGTCAAAATAATTTGTTAAAACAATCGAAACCCGTTCGATTCAATTTCATTTTTTAGTTTGGAAATGCAGCAGATTGACTGACGAGCAAACAGAACAGAACTTGAATCAGTTCTTCTCCACTTACGTTTGGCGCCCATTGTATTTCAATGGTTCTGTGAAGTACGAACGAATGACATGCAAAAGAGTTGCAAAAAGCATGCAGATTTGCCTCTCAATAATATAATATTTATTCCGCATTGAGAAAACTACAAAAACATGAACACGTCACCGAATTAATTATGAATGTAATTATAATTTGTTTGTTGTATAGTTATCCATTGACATCTGCAAGAATGAGAATTGCGCAAATCAGTTCAATGAGGTCAACAAGGTGCATCTTTCTATGCCAAAAGCTGGGATGACCTCATGGAATTCCTTCAAGGACCTTTTATGACCTGGACGCCACAAAGGGCGATTTGAGCCAATTCAAGTACGCCATGACATTGTCATCTGGGTGAGCATAGCGGTACTTGGTTTTAGTCGCGTAGCGTGGGCCAGGAATAAAACGAGCTCCCTTCTCTGTAAAGATCACAACACAATCGAACCACCATTGTAAAATAAATGTTATTAATGAGTTAATGACAAATCACTCAGGATCATGCATGACATCATGAGGAAGAAACTTACTTGGGAGCTCCTCTTCTGTAGGTAACAATAAGAAAATTCCTGGTTCCTCTTCTTCATCCGGAACTTTAAAAGCTTTCAGGTCCTCATTTGGTGATTGAATCAGAAGAATGATCAATGGCGGTGGTAGTGGTGGTAATAACTCAGGTTCCCCCTCTCCCTCCTCCGCCTTGTCTTCTTCCTTAGATTCCTCTTTCTTACCGGCTACCATTTACCACAACAATTTTTAGCATCTGTAGTGACCGTACTAATATTTTCTAATGAGGACATGGTGTAAAACTTTTGCTAATTTTACCTGGATCAGTCCTTCGCTGAACGTACATTTTCCGGTCAGGCTTCCGGATCCGCCTTCTGTCATAATTTTTTATGCTTTCGTCGGGCGTGGCTAGGAATAATTACAAATAAAAATTTCAATTTATTTCTTATGCATTTTGATTGTGGTTCCAACAGTCGACCTTTACCTGGTTTAATACGCTGAACAACAACACGGCGAGGCCCTGTACCCCGTTTCTCATCTTCTGTAATGATAATAAATTTCGATTATTTGGCCTATTGTTGGCAGGAAAAAGATGTATCTTTGTAACATTACCTTTCTTCTTATCCGCTGTCTCCGCTTCGGCTTCGGCAATGACTTCACCTAATGGTATTTTAAGCACTTGAATGTAACCTTCAGTTTCTTCTAGAATGACAACAAGAACTGGTTCACCATCTTCGGACTCTTCCAGCGAAGCCACATCAATGTCACTAGGTTCTTCGGGTTTTGCTGACTCTGTACATTTAAGGTTCGGTATAGAAGAAAAGTTTACAACAAAACCTTTGTGTCAATATAACTTGCTCCTACCAGCTACCGGTGCTTTCCTCCAGACAACCCGTCTTCTGCCAGCTCCATGGGCGTTTCTTGAAAATGCTCCTAAACCACGATAGCTTGGCTCATGTCTATAAAAGCCCGCTTCTGCAGTTGCCAGTATAATGGCGAAAATAAAAAATAATTTCTCCCTCATTTCACAAGATCTCTGCGGCTACTTATCTAAGGAAACTACGGCATGCAATGAGGATCCCTTCTGCTCATCGTTTTCCGGTTGTAAGGGCTTTTATATGTGGAATGGCGATGACCGAAGATGTGGGTTAGTAGCACGTAAGGTGAAGGAGGTGAATGTCTGGGTTAAGTTCATGGTCAAGGCTTATTACAGGTAAACAAGCCGCAGGTAACTGAGTACATGGAGCACAAGTCCACATGATGAGGACCTTGAAGGAGAAAAGATATGGACAAGCATAAAGAATTGCTTTCCCTTCATGTCCGCCATGCACTGAATGGATTGCATGGACGGTCATGTTTTTGTTTACAACGATTTTTATTTTCATTTTCATTCCAAATCATTATTTGTGCCTCGAATTCTGCTTAATCAGGCCAACAGCCTCCATTGCTCTCTCGGCATGCTCTGTAGTTATAAAAGTTTCCCAGACAAAGCCAGTCCTCAAGTTCTCAGCCATGAGGATCGTGATGCCCAAATCGATCCCAATCACATCTGGATTGTACCAGTTTATCAATGGGTTGAATGCATCCACGAATCCATAACGTTGCCAGGCCAGGGGATAGTTTTCTCTCAAATTATGAAGCACGGCAAGGGTGTCATTTGGGAGGAATGGCAAAGAGCCTGCGGCAGCACAGGGAACAATGCTGCCATCTACGTCTCCCATCAATGGTGGCCCACCCCAGGCTTCGTAACCATACGGAGTGTCAGACGCCGTCAAGCCCCAAAAGTTCACTCCGTAACTGGGAAAGACATCCTTCAATGTTTGACACCATCTCTTGTGAACGATGGTGGCAATAACAGAATTTTGGAAATAGTCCGTGTAGTTGTCCCTTCGATCTCTGAAGTCGTACCAAGCGTGGGAAAATTGATGGATGAAGAGTGGTGCTGCGGTGGATATATAGATCAGGTTGTTATAAGCCATTTTCTCCCTACTGAATGCATCCCATGAACTAGCTGGAATTGGGTGTGTGGGTGATCCAATGGCTTGGAGGACCAACATGAGCAGTTCGCAATAACGATTCCAGCGATCCTCCAGGAAACCAGCTTCCGGACTCCATCCCATTGACAGAGTTGTCTCATTTTGAAGAAACCAATTGTATTCTACTCGCTCGTAAATCCGAGAAGATAAGTTCCTAATTTCGGTATCATCCTTGAAATATTCACCCACGTGAAGTACCCCATTAATGAGAATGGCAGTGTCAATGGACGAAAGTTCGCAATTCCACTGCCTCTCTCCAGTTTCCATGTCAACAAAATGATAGAAAAATCCATGGACGTGTGGCAGATCATTCCAGATGAAGCGTAACGTATTTCTCACACGGGTTTCTATGTCCGAGCGGTTCAAATACTGTCTTTTGTGGGCTATTGTCATTGCTGAGAGTCCATAGCCGGTGGAGGCAATGCTGGACACTGCCCTTGTGTCATTCTGACCGTGAGCAAATGCTCGGTCCTTGATTTGCCCCGTTGAGGCACTTGCTTGCTCCCAGAAAAATAGAAATGAAGCCCGTTCAAGTTCGTCCAGAAATTGGTCATCTTGGGGGCTGAGATTGAAATTTGAATCTTTGTAGTTGTAATAACCACTGACACTGCTGGCCAACAAAAATAACAAGAAAATTAGGAATTTATTCATGGCAGTATTTTTCGTCCGCTGCGTCTCTTCTAGTTCCATTTGCTGCTGGCTGGGTATCAGCTGGGCCTATTTTGCCTCCTATCAAGGTAGTGATAAGGGAATCGGATAACACGCTCAAGCGGGTTTTGACAGTTGAAGTGTCAGTTCAATTATTATGATCGATCTCTTTTTTGGCTTCAGACATCTGCCATTGAACAAGCCGTAACGATATTTGCGAGCCCCGTTTCCATGGTTTCAGTCATGAATCTCTGAGTTGTAAACAAATATTTGTGATTCCTTCAAACTGTCTAACTGTCAGCCTTCTGTAATAATGGCACGGCAACACAAATGGAAAAGTGTCAGTTTTAATCACGATTGAGTGTAAAGACACCGCTGTTACTTGAGAAACGAATCTGTGGAAAATGTTTTGGTTAACAGTTACTTCTGTCATCACGGCAACGTCGTTAACTCTTCTGGTAACCATTACATTTGCTAGTGAGGATGGACACGAGCTGGATTACGATCAATGGCAATTCTCCTCCACACGGATGAAAAGCTGGTCGGGCCGAACAGCAAAACTTGGAGATTGTTGTTGCTACCAGTCTTGGCAGAAACATGCGCAGCCTATAATTAGGATGATGAAGTATTACAACCGAGTCAAGAAACATTTCCGTCATGAACATGAAATCCGGAACAAAACTCTCTACCCGTCAGAGGATCCTTATCAGTTTATAACCGAAGTTGCTACGAGACTGTCAAAAGCAAGGGAGGATGCAGCAATGGCCCTGGAAAAACAGATTAAAGCAAACGATTTTGATGGCCCCATCAAATTTCCACCCACGTGTTGTGCCACTAATGATCCCGACAGGAATAGATCCATGATGCGAATGCTTTGCGAGGGTGGTGAATTAATGCGATGTAAACAACATGAAGATTCTGAAGAAGGGACATGTCACTGTTTTGACGTGATGGAAGCAAAACCAATGTATTTCATGGAGCATGTTGACGGTCATTGTAGAGCATCCCCACCTGCAACCTGTAACGGAGAGGATCCTGTCATTTCAGCAGCCTGCGGGAAAAAATATCATTGTGTCAATTTCACAACCAAAGCATGCAAACTTGCTTTCGGGGATGAGTTTCATTGTGAAGGTGTCTACGACGCAGGGTCCAAAAAATTAACTGTGGGACATCAGAACCTCTACTGTGCTCAACATTTTAATCAACCTGAGAGTTGGAATGATTTTGGAGTCAGAATGATATCAGATCCGTCCTGGTTAATTTGGCTGTTGCTTCCTCTTGGATGCGTTTTCTTTAGATATAATTAACATGAACTTGTAAGTTTGGTTTGAGGTTGATAGTTAAGTTTTGTGTTGTTGTGACTAGAATTTTTATTGTTCCTTACCTGAATTACCTAACACTGACGGCCGATTTATTAAACATTTCATGCGATAGTCCATGGTACACGGAGCTGCAATTTGGTTTGCTTCGTTACACACTGGAATCTGAATGCATACCTTCCTGCTTCCTACCGGACGGAGCCCAGCGCTTGATCAAAGGATTCACTTGCTTGAATCTTGAATCGTTTTCTTGTCGATTCTAATATTTTGGGATCATGACCGTGAGATCCGTCCTGTGGCGTGATTCGCAACGTAAGCCCAAATAATATTTTTGTAATGCGTAATAAACTGTGAGGACATGATCGGCTGTCCGTTACTTGTGTCGCAGCACAGAATGGCAGAGCAGTAACGTGAGAATTGTTGAGTTGTTACTTGGTGACCGGAAGGGCTATTGTTAGGGCAGTAGCCGGCAGTGGGTCAAGTTTTTGTTGAAGTTAGGGATTTGTTCGGGCTATTTCGCCAGAATTAAGTTGTATAGAAGATGTATTGTGCAACAGACTCCAGTCGATACAAGGACAGCAGAAATCTGATAAACTTGGTAGGTGGAGATGAATTTTCACCGCATCAGAGCTCCTGTTTTCAACCTGACGTTGACACGGGTACATATAGCGGTTGCGGGAAGAAGGCGCCGACGATAAACGGTGGTGTTAGTAAGCAGAAGAATTTTGAGAAATGTTCTTCTAACAAATCGGAGGAGAGTGGCCATGTCATTTTGAAGGAAGGGTCAGAGGTCATCAGAGAAGTCAAGGATGGTATGGTCATCGAAAGAAATCATAAGTGGACAGAGAAAAGCGCTCCATGTTCCAGCGGTAATGCCGGTAGTCAGAAGCAGAAGTCATTCTTACACGAGGAAAATTCGGAGAAAACGCCGGGTTGTTCAACCACTGGATTTGAAAGGATGAAGCCTGGATTCGAAAAACATGCAAATAGTGTCGGATGCCATGGCACCCCAAGCTCGTTACATGGATGGAGTAACAGTAGCCCTTCATTGTTCTGGAAGAGGACCTTCACTCCTTTGTCCGATCCTGGCCTTCCTGCTTTTAGTGAATCATGGGAGAAAAGTTATTCGGTTCAGCCGGAAAAAGATGTGTGTTCCTCAGGGTATGAGGGGCAGGTTACCGATGGAAGTAATTGGGAAAGTAGCCTGACTCAGCCAGCAACACCAACTACTGTCAAGAATCCCGCTGAGAAGTCGAAAACTGTGAAGAAGGCAAGGTAGTAACGGAGGTGTCGAGTCTGTATGCACGATAAATGTAGTATGTTGGTATGTATGAGTAAATTTCCTTAATAATTGGATGTTTTGAAATGTTGCAGAGCGCTAGTACTAACTAAAGCCAGAAAGGCGTTAATTCAAGAGTTTCGTGAGACTGGAAATGACGGGTTTCCTGATGAAAAGTGGCAGCATGCCCTTTTGAAGTTCATGGTGAAGAGTGATCCGAAAGTCTCACTGGCTGATATTAAGCGCTGGGTCAAGTCATACAGAGACAAAAAATATGATGTGAGGAACTACTTGTGTGAATGCATGTTAGCGTCGAAAGGCAGTGATCTAGGTTTTCTTTTGTGCCTTAGAGTCTTCATTTGCTATTTTACCCGGATAGAAAGGTAACAGTTGTAGATGTTCAGGAAAGGAAGCCCACTCAAGGAAAGAAGGAAGAAAAGGTGAAGTGTTTTGATAAAATTCGCCACTTTAACGAAATTTCTTTATGTAAAATTTGATGGTATTTTAGGCAAGTAAGACTCCTCTTACTGATGACATCGTTTGCAAGACTCGATCAGTATTTGTTTGGTTCGACGATCGTAAGCCGATTCTGCCCAACGATGTCAAAACATTGGAACGAGCGATAGTGAAACGCCTTATGGAATTTAGCAAAGGGCAAGTTGAGAAACGCCAGTTTTTACCAGAAACTCAGCGTTTCCACATTACTTTTGGAAGGAGAGGGACAGCAAATGAAGTTGTGATCTCCCGGGACAAACCGAGGACTGTTAATGATCGTGCTATAAGGGTAGGTGGACTACGTAGATCGCAATTCATGAAGGAGTATGAGGGAATCTAATAACTACGTAATTTACATTATTGTGATTCCAGATTCACTATGCCCCGCCTCCGTCTTTACTGTATACATTCCAAGAGAAATACTTCGACAGGTACTGTGGAAAGAGCAAGTTCCCATTGAACGAGTTGCGCGTCGCTCTGAAGCAGCTAAAGAAAGAGTGCGATATTGAAATATAGAGTAAATTTACCACCTGAAATTTCAAATAATTGTCACGTCGACAGCACAAGTTTTATAATGAAAGTCAATTTTTGTAATTTTGTAATGCTTTGCATCTCAGGTATACGTATCCTGAGTTGTATGAAGCCGTTATTCGTATTCAAACATGTATCCATAGGGATTCGTGTTTTATGAAATGCCTCTCCTGATTTTGGTCTCATTTATCTTTGTTCTATTCCTTAAGCTTTTGTTGTCTGTCAGAAAAGTAGTAATTACATTTTATAGTGCGTAGTTATTTATGTTATCAATCAATCAATCAATCAATCAATCTAAGTTAGTTATTTATGTTATGTAATGAACACAAGTCTTTAGTAAGTAGTCGACGGAGTTACATTTAACGTTAAAAGCTTTTTAAGTTTAATTCAAGCATGTAGGAACGGCATGTAAGTCGATTATAATAAATAACATGCTAAAAACAGGGCGCTCTATTAGTCAAGTTAAATGTAAGTATCTTGCGTACAAAATCGGTTGCGATCAGTAGCTTACAGGTAAGAACGCAGCTACTATACAACAATGCCAGTTAAAGGACTTTTAAATTTAACAATTTCTCTTTGTCTTCTCCCTTGTGAGGCAGGGCTATCGAAATCAGTCTCGGAATCATCGTAGTCAGTACAGTCACAAACCTCTCCGGGTGGATGATAGTGTGGATGGAAGTTGCAATCTTCCATTCGTGCTTCATCATCATCACTGCTGACAGCGGATAAATTAATTGTGCTATCTTGATCCTCAAGACTTTTCTCAAAATTTGGATCCATACTTTCGCACACTCTTTCCGCATATTCTTCGTCTGATGCGTATTTAATCTTTGTTGGCTCCCTGTTGGCCAAGGACTTGCAAAAATTTCGGAGGGATTGGGTCGTTACACAGGCATACCTGTCAGAAAATTTATCGATCAGTGAGTGAGAGAAGTGTCAACATTTCGGTGAGATGCCACAAGTTTAGGTTGACAGTAAGTTACTTACATCACAACAATGAGTATTCCAAGAAATGCAATAGAGATCAGTGCAAAAAGCATAATGAGTAGAATCATTTGGATTGACAGCAGACCCCCGCCTGCTATTTATGAACGAGGAAACCACTAATTGATGTCACTATTTTAAAGCGTATAGGTTTTAAATTTCTTTGTATGTTGCCTTTTTTTCTAGATTATATTGCAGCAGGTAAAGGGAAAATGTAGTTGCACAATAGGAATAAAATAATGGGAACGACGAGGGAAAACTGAATGACCTATTTCTTTGACTGGCTATAACCACCACCACCGAGTGCAATAGTTGAGGAACTGATCGGAGGCAAAAAAAACTTCATACTTTTGGCTGACTTCCATTGCCCCACCGCATGACAAAGTGCAATAAAACGAAGGGAAATATATATTTGTAACGCGCAGTGAACCGTGTATTTGGCGACCTTCGGCATCAGTTGGATTGATCCTGAGCTTATAGGCAGGGAATACATCTCACGCTCTTTCCATGACAAACATGCTGTTGATGAAATGGTGATGATGATGATGCATTCCCAACTGATTAATCACACGCTACTGGCAAACGTCTGGTATTATTATTATGTCGTCAAAATAATATCACACAAGTGTGCTATATGTTTACTAATAATAATGCTGGCGGTCTGATAATAGAGGAACAGTAGAAGATGTTTTCTGGCTCTCGCCCGTGGCATGTACAGAGAGCCGATTTTGCATTGTTATTATAATGGGTCGAGTGCCTGTCATCTCATTTTACAGACTAAACATTCTGCACGAAAGAAAGGGAAAATTGGCTCATCTCAACGTGAAAAGTTTCATTGCCTTTAATTACCATCAACTGCTTGTGACTTTTTTCAAAAGTAAACGTAGCTTTCCTCGTCCCTCAGGGACTTGTGTCAACTCTAATGACAAATTGATGACAACGCCTATGGTCTTGACCACTGCTCGTATATTTAGAACTTCTATTCTTCATGTTGCCCCGGATTCCCGTTCCTGGCCAATGTTAGTACAAAATGGATCGATAACGGTTCCGGCGCACCGATGATAAACAGCAGCAACTTTGGCGGGTATTTGAGTGATTCTAACTATTGTAAAAAGTATTGATGACCTTCTGATAATTTAGATAGGATCGAAGGATCGAACTAAAACTGCCATTTATATATTACCTGCTTTAACATGGTGTTGGAGGCCCTGGGATTATTGTTATTTCCTTGTTTCTTCCCATGCCTTGTGGTAAGTTGTTTACTTAGCATGTCTCATTAACACTGTTCTTTCATGTAATGAAATGCCATGACAGTTTCTGCTGTGTTTGTTTCCAGATCGGTATCATAATGCTAATTTCGCTCTTAACGTGCGATTATATTGAAAAGTTCGTGAAGAACGCATTTTGCTCCATCAAGAACCGTCGAAGGAGGTATCGTGGTAAGTTATTTTGTGCCTAAGACTCAGATAATGATGGACGAACAGCTACATTAGCATCTTGAAAATTTTAGAAGCTGCAGGCAACCGCAACAATCAGAACAGAAATTCGTCTGACGATAGGCGTGGAAAATCCGACGGAAGACATCAGAGTTCATCAGCACAACCGATCATCAGCCGAAATGAGGAGCATTTTGAAGCCAACAATGGTTCTTCTTCTATCATTGTTGAAGGAACCATTAACGTGGGGGTGGCTCATGCTAGCACTTCCTCCTTCTTGCCACAGGCGCCAACAATGGAGGTAACGGAACGTGACGATCCTCCGCCATATCATGAGTGCGTCAAAGGACAGATTCGTAGCCCAAAGAAGAAAATAGACTGATGACACCGACGTGAAGGTACTACTGAAGTAAAACGCACGCTCTTGAATTTGAGATTATGAATTATTCGTGTTTTGTTTGTGCGAGTTTCTCCCTAAATTTTCTAGTTACATAGTGTTTTTTACGTTGTTCGGAGCCGGAATAAAAATGTAGCGAAAACGGCAAAAGCTTGGATACGGAAGAAATCGGTTTGGACGGCTATCTTGGCTCATAGATTTTGGTCGGTTTCAGACATAATTATTAGGTACGAACGATCGCAAATTTATTCCGTTTACTCAAAGATATTTTCTAGGTGGACTCATGTTTTTTGAAAACGCTATGCATGACACCTAAAGCCAGATCAGCATCTTCTTTTGTTATGCACATGGGAGGAGCCAAACGGAACACCTGAAAAAATTCATAAAAATTCGTCGTTGGTAGCCTCCTCGTGATAACTTAATTAACATGGCGAACACATAATAAGTTCAACAAGTAGTAGCCGCCTTACATTTCCAGCGAAACCTCCACGACCAACCAGTAGACCAGAATCCTTCAAATCCTCGAAAATGTTCAACATTTTCTCGGCCACCAAGGCTTCACGACTTTTCTTATCCTTCACAAGTTCGATTCCAATCATCAAACCCTTCCCACGAACATCTCCTACAAATGAGAACTCATCTCGGAACTTTGCCAGTTCGGTAATCATGTAAGTCCCCAAATTCTTGCAGTTTTCTTGCATTTTATCCTCTTCAATTACCTAACAATCACAACATCTCACTGACGTGGGGATTAAAGAAAATATTTGAGACACGCTATGAGAAACTTACGTCCAGTACAGCTGAGCCCACTGCACAGGCAAGCGGATTGCCCCCAAATGTATTGAAATGGGATGCGTTCGCCAAACTCTCGGCGATTTTGGGCGTTGTCACCACTGCTGCCATTGGAAAACCGTTGCCTATAAATGGTGGGACAAAACTAATAATATTTACAACTCAGAGCCACGGGAATTCAATAGAGTTTCTGGTTTACCAATTCCTTTGGCCATGGTTACAATATCTGGTGTAACTCCATGATCTTGGAAATGCCAAAAGTTATCTCCTGTTCTTCCGAACCCAGTTTGTACCTCATCCGAGATGCATACGCCGCCATTTTCTCGAACCATTTCAAACGCCCTCTTCACATAGTTCCTCGGAAACTGAACTACACCTCCTACACCCTGTGAAACAAAGTGTCACACCTTTAGAATCAATCCTAGGTTTAAATGATCAGGCTTGAGCGGCAGTGTGATTAATTATCGTTACACCCTGCTCACCTGGATGGATTCAATAAACATTCCAGCAACTTTCTTCTGCGGTAGGGAATACAAGAAAATTTCTTGCAGTTGTTTCAGGTAGTTATCAACGTGATTGCAGTCGCAGTTAGTTTCAGCAGATCCCCCGCGTACTCTGTCGGGCTGGACTGGAGAATCTCGGCAGCCCGTCCAAATACCTTTGTAAACATCGGGGTTCATTGCCTGAAAAATGTAAACACGAGGACACCATGATCTATCGGTGTTGCTATCGTCAAAAATGTGAAAATTTCTTAACAGTTAAGCACTTGCATGGTGGAAACCAAAGTAATGAGGAGCAGTTTGTTTCCATGTGGAATGTCCCGTCAGACCCATGGTGGATGGACTCATCCCATGGTAGCCATTCCGCAAAGCAATTATGTCAAAGTTACCCGTGGCAACACGAGCCATTAATATGGCCAAGTCATTTGCTTCTGATCCGCTATTAACGGGATAAACAACCTACAAGACATGAACAATTCCGCCTGTTCAACAGAAGCTTACGCACATTTGTGATGCATAGCTACTGTGTAGTATTTCAGAATACACCTGACCTTGAGATCTCCAGGCATTTTATCCGCCAGTTTTTTCGCATACTCGTGCACAGGATGATTGAGATATATATTTGTTGTATGCCAAAGTTGTTCCGCCTGTCTCTGAAGAGCATCATTAACTCTCCTGAGGGACGCAGATCTTGCTAGTTTACATACACACCGAGCATAATACTGAATGAAAGGTAAACTTACGGGTGACAGTGACCCACGCTAACGGTGACTATTCCACCAAAAAGATCTAAATAACGCTTCCCATTTGTATCATAAATCCATTGCATGGAGGCCTTCTGGACAATGACAGGCTTTTTAAAATGGGTTGACTTGCGAACACTAGGATGCAAATAGGTTCCTCGTATATGAGGGATCTCCTCCAAACTTACACGCTGAGAGTTTCATCAAATTGAGGTCAATAGAATAAATTTTAAACGAAGCCAAATAGTATAAGTTTTAGAAGGTTACCTGGCATAGCTGGCGGGTTGCTCTCATTCTATAGCGTTTAGTAAGTGGGAAGAAGAAGAATCCTGAGGTTCCTATGGGGACACTGCTGATGAAAGTAAATTCTCTCTTTGATGACAGAAGATGACTGAATTTCCCTGACAATTATCATGTGAACATTATCCTAAAGGACCTTCTGTGCAGCGTTGGGTTGGGAGATTAGTAGAAGTAGGATTGAATTATTAATTGACATGTATAACAGTTTGGAGACCCAAACCAGTTTCACTCTTGGATGAACGGACGAACTTACTTTAGCTGTACATATAACCTCTGTGGCATATGTGATAGCCAAATGACAAGATGCAAGAAAGATGCATATTCAATTGTATTCTACTTGTTTCATCCACAAACGATCATTGTAACCAGCTGGAAAAACTGCTGAATGCGGTAGTATGGTTGGTGTTTACTGCAAGTTGATAGTTATAATACTGTTCTTTATTATAATGTGCGCATGGCTGTCATGAAATTTCATATATTATTATTATAATATAATAATTATTCTTGTAGGTCAAAAAATATAACAGGCAGAAGGTACGGCAAGTAAGGAAACTTGACCAAACTGCATGTATATTGCATAGTAGCCTCATCATTCATGTAAATCACTACTGTTTTATGTACAACATATAATAATAATAATAATTGAATTTGACAGCAGGAAACAAGACAAATCACGACGAGTTCATAACGCAGGATACAATTGCTCACTCAGTTCACACAAAAATATAAGTAATTCACTAATAGTACAGCTACATTCCTAAAACACATTGTCAGATCAGAGAGAAAAAAACTACAGTTGACGAAAAACCAAGAAACAATGATAAGTATTGCAATAATCTACACAGGATAGGATTATTTGTGTCCCATCTGTAAAACTTTTAATAATCTGAACTCCAACATCTGAGATAACCTCTCCTAAAGGAACATAACTGCTGAACAGATCCAGCAACTTATAATAGGTCTACTTTGAAATGAAAAACTCAGCCTTTTTCAGGTAGGGGAATGGCGCTGACGCGATGGTGAAATGAGCAAATTAATACAAGAAAAAAAAATGTCCACCACGTCATTCCATTTTTATGGGACATCAAAAATCTATTCTTTAAAATTTACCACGCTGGAGCAAAAATAATTTATGTGCTACTGCTACTAGCTGGATGTACTCCGAGATGTGAAACGATCAAACTAACTAAACTACGCAAATAATGTTAAGCGGAAAAACAGCGCTGACTTCGAAAACTAGAGCTAACATATACATAAATTCTTTAAAAAAAATGTGGAATCGAGAGTCAGAAATTATATTTTCTACGCTACAGGGCGGTTTAGCGTAAACCTGCCTAATTCCCATCCGTAGGGAATTCAGCGCTCTATGATCCTTAAAAATATTGTAAGTCCATAAAGACGAATCGGCACATGAAGACACACACACTAGCAGCTATCGCTGGCGGAGCTGATGTGGACAGGAAATTTTCCAAGATGTTAACTCGCATTTTCATACCCTCCACACCGAGCATCCCTCCTTGTATTTACTGATGTGATGAACTAGATTCATCCTTTGTTTTCTTTTTCGATTTACCCTTCGAATTCACGACTTCATCGTCTTTGTTGGGAATTAAGGCTTCTCTTTTTAATGACTGTAGCTGTTGCATAAGTTGCCTGTACAAATAGGAAAAAAATTCTTTAAAGAGTTTGTTTTTTTCGGGAAGTAGTAACTCCTTGTTCATGAATACTTACCCAACTAGAGCCTCAGCCGAATAGGTTATTTCTAGTACACGGTTAGGATTCACAGGATTAGAGGAGTGTCCATTACTACTCGATGGGAATGAGTCTGGTCGATCAGAGGCGGTGGATGCGTTAGTGGTATCACGAGATTTAAGACTTAATTTCTCAGAGAAGTGGTTCTAAAACAATAAACATAATGAGGTCATTTAGACATGTGTGCTTCGCAGATTCCAATTTCAGTTAGAACTTACTTTAAAGTAACGGAGTTCTTCACTTAATTCATTAATCCGAGCTTCACCTGCCAAGGCGCGTCGCTGCACAATAATAAAATTATTTGTTTAGACAAAACCTTTCCTTTTATTATTCATTTGAATTATTTTAGATTCAAACAGAACAGCCATACCGTTGCAGCCTGAAGTCCCTGTTCCGAGTTGAGGTAGGCAGCTTCGAACATACCCGATTCGCTTCGCTGTCTAGATAATTCACTTTCTAGCTGACTTATCCTGGAATTAACAAACAAATTTATGAACTGCTTAACTATTGGCAGGAGTTTTACACTCTCAAGCATTACCTTCTGTTCTTCTCCGCTAACTCCCTCCTTAGTCTTTCAACTTCCTGCGCAAGCGATTCGACATTCCGACTGACATTAGACGATCTCAAGGATCCTGTTCCGGAAGACCCAGGAACCCCATTTCCAAAGGGAGTGGCTGAGCTATTCAGAATCCCACCATCAGTCATGTTACTACTGCACTGCATCGGACCATCAGACAGAAAATCTGGAAGGGCGACAGCAGCTTGAGAGCAACTTGCTCCTTGAAGATTTAAGCCACTTGAATCCTGGTGACGTCGATTTTTCTTATAGCTGTTAGCAGAGCACTGACTAGCGCCATATTCAGGACGTGAGTTTGATGCTAAATCTAAAGGACAGACTCCTCCAGTTGCTGAATGTGGAAGGCTTGCCGCTCCTTGAACCTCATTGTTAGTAGTGGATGACGATGAAGACCCACTAGCACCACTACCTTCAGATCCTAGGTGATCCTGGACAAAGTCAGGAAGGGCCATAGCGGCCCCGTCCACAAGATCAACAGAGCCCGAGCTAGTCCCTAAAATTATAAACAAGACGGGCATTAACATAACTGACACCTTAAACTGTTCCTTTTTTTGAATAACACAAACAAGTTTTACCTCTACTGTTACGTGTTCGAGTAGGCACTACGTCCGAATGAGGCTGTAAAAAATGTCTGAAGGAAATTGAATTTTCATCCCGTCGGTTTGTCGCTAACTGAGGGTTAGGTTCTGTAACAAACAACATTCCACCACTTCATACATATTCATACTGTTAGTCTTTTCAACCAAAATCAGTAATGACATCAAAAGCACACAACAAGATACTCAAAGCAATCTTCTTTCTTACCACCATTATGATTCCCTGAAGATGAATTAGAGTTTCTGGAGCCCTCTGACTCTTCCCTCTCATCTTCCGCAGCTTCCGGTGTCAGCCTTTTTGAATGGGGCATTGCTGCTGATCTACAATTTTTTCTTTGAACTTGATTATCTATAAAATAAAGAAACACTAGACATTAACATTACACTACACAAATACTAACCCTCCCAACTACATTCCGATTCCAGAAACCAAGTAGTAATCGATACCTTACACTACTGCTTTTTTCCTCAGGTCCTTAATTGCACTCGTAGAAGGTCATTAAACATGTCCCGGTGTCAATACTTCCATCATATATCATTTTACATTCAAAAATTATTCCCGAAATCAAAAAACAGTGACAATGGAGATTCTTTGTTCCCTGCCACCCAACAAGATCGAGGAAAGGCTTCACAAGGATCTTGCTAACTGAACTACGGCGATTCGTCGCCAAATTTTAAAAAATCGCTAATTCCCTTTGTTAGTCATGAATCAGTTTTTTTGAACACAACAAAGCTGAGTCAGACGAATGGATGATTTGTTATTGTGAGAATGAGAAATGGGCATCAACGAACAAGAGCCTATGCGGAGTTTTTTTTGTACATTCGTGCAGCTCGAGAATTGACGAGATCACACGCACTGGACGGAACAGTTCAAGCGGTCCCATTGAAATCCTTCTACTCAACTCGAATATCTCGTCGACGTGCAGTTTTCTGCATGTTTCCTTATTTTGATAAAATTCCAACTTTTTCACGAAAAAACAAGCCGGCAAAGTTTCCAGTTATTCTAAATCCAGCGTTTGAGAACTGTATTCAGTAATAGTTTGTGGTAGCTCTCCGTGAGGAAAATAATAGCATAATGGAAGTGACCTTTAGCTTGGAAGCATTTTCAAAAATCATATTACACGTGACAAAATATCCCCAGTATTCGGTGAATGGAATTTTATTGAGACGTTCGGAAAAGAGTAAGAAATCTGCTAAGGCAAGTTCCAATGCTGCTGCTGACGGTACAGATAGTAAAGTAAACAATGGAGCCGATGCGGAAACTACTACTGCAACAAAACAAGTTCAAGCATTAAAGTATTCCTTTACTGATGCCATTCCGTGTCTTCATATGAATAAATATGTGACTCCAATGATGGAATTAGCTCTAGCACAGGTGAGCCTACTTCGATATTGATTATGGAAATAAAAGTTTGTGGAAGTAATAAGTTCTGTCCTTTTGTATTTGTAACAGATTGAGCGGTATTGTAAAGCTGAGAATTACGAAATCGCAGGATACTATCAAGCTAATCAGAATCTTAATGACAATACGTAAGTAGATGCTGCTGGAAGGGTACTGAGCATAAATGGC
This sequence comes from Bourletiella hortensis, assembly GCA_034694225.1. Classification (NCBI taxonomy): domain Eukaryota; kingdom Metazoa; phylum Arthropoda; class Collembola; order Symphypleona; family Bourletiellidae; genus Bourletiella; species Bourletiella hortensis. The sequence continues at coordinate 43,931 of JAQFYD010000003.1, read as the reverse complement.
ATTGGGAAATTGATTTGTGGTGGAACTAATGGAGCATTGGATGGGTTTTTATTTGAATATCTATAGACCTGACTTTGTGGCGCAACGAATTGCAGAGAAATTGGGAGAAATAAATCCGGGCTTATTAGTTGTGATGGTGAGTGTAAAATGTGGTATTACAGTTGATTTTATGAAATGAGCAACATTTTATTGAGTATCCTATGTATGTTGCAGGTTAATAATGACCAGCTTAACTCAAATTTGGAATGTTCCCCCTTTTCCGTCTATCAGTTGTCAGACAGCAAATTGAAATTGCAAGATGCAAAGATTTTGCTTAATCCGGATCACCAAGGAGCCTTGTCCACTGTCTCTGCTTTGATTCAATCTAAAGCTTACCGCGATTTACAAGATTTTGACAACCATTTAGACAATTTGTCGGTCAACTATTGGGCAAATCCGGATGTGAATGAGAGGATCAAGCAGTTGTCATCTTGATCTTCTTTGCTATAACCAGTCTGAGTTTTGTATTCCATCGAAAGGAAAGGCTTTTGCTGTTGCTGAATAATTAACTCAGAAGAAACGAAAGGGTACCAAAGTAATCGTAGGACGTAGCTATTGTGTCGTTGTTTGTCTATTGTCTTTATTATCCAGGTATAGCTAAAGTATCTTTCCAAGTATAAAATATATAAACCAGAAGAAATTTCACTATGGGTTTCGCAGTTAAGAAAAAAGATCCAGTCTTGTAATAATTTATTTAAGACGCCAACTCTTTGGTCCCTGTGTTACTATTTGTTTTACGACTGTACTGAGCATCTAAGTGTTTACTAGGCCTCAACTTCGGTAATGAAATACTTGCGGAGACACATTCGGAAAGAAGGCAGTAGTCAGTATGTGATTCAAACATCACGTTAAATTTGGGTTTCAGTGTTGTATTTTAACTGTCTTATTTATATTCCTCTTCCATTATTATTACTATACAATGTATAAAGTTGTTAAAATATTGTTAGCAAAATTAAAATCGCTTTGACGAATAAGTCAACGAAACCAAAGGTAAAAAACTAACAATCTTTTTGTTGTAATATTAGAATCATTTCCGTCGATGAAGTGCTGCAATGTAGACCCAGACTGAGTAAACTCCTGCAGGAAACGAACGGGCATATGCAGCCACTGCAAATTCTACCTCTGGTGTATCTATTGTATGAACTCCAGTTGCAAAGACTGATTCAGCCACAGATTCCATGTTCACGTAGGCCTGTTGAATAGGAAATCCGGTCATCTGAAATGAAAACGAGCAGAAGCATATCATGCGTAATTCAGTATTAACCATAGCGACCACTCCCTAGGAAGATAACAGGATCAATAAAAGTTGCTTAATAACACCCACTTGATAAGTAGTCATAATGTCCCGCAGTTCCGCAAGATGTTCATCACTCAAGCTTCCAGCGTCGGAAACAAATGATTGAACAGACTCAGCCACCACTGATCCCTCTTCAGCTGCTCTGGAATGGGTGCGAGATCCACCAGATTTAATTTCCTCTAATCTTGGCAACAAACGTCTGAGGATTGCTGTGCAATAGCGATTCCATTTTGTTCTGAAAGATAAAATTACAGCACATAAGTCAGTTACTTGCGGTCATCATAAGAGGAGAATGTATAATGTTCCCTCACTTGGATGTCTTTCTCCATTTCATGAATGCATCTTTCAAATGACGTTCCATACGCTGCGCCAGGCTATTAGCTTGTACTTGATCGGCTGGTTTGAACCTAATAGGAAGAAGCCAAGCAGTTTTATAGAACATGAGAACTATGCAGCCTACTTTGTTATTTAGTGGTTGACCTATGTAGCTTACAGTATCTCATCCGGCTGCACAGACGATACTTTACTGTCCTCCACGGGTTTTGAGAACAATGGTTTCCAGGTGCCCGCTTTATTTAGGTCCCAGTCTAACTGGTGTGGCCTTTCGTGCTCTGAGATGTTGGCCCACATCTTAAACATAAAATGCATGCTCACCGTTCTACTATCACGAAGTCTGGCACGTTTAGCACAATTAGTTTATACTGCCTTACATTACTGCTACCAATAGCGGCCCAAACTTTCTGTAATGGGCAGAAGTTGTCATTTGCCATATAATACTCCCCTGAGCATGGGTTCCATATCAGCACCCCGTTCTTGACATGCTTGGGTATTTTGATATCACTTGACAGACCCTGAAAACATGAAAACGGCATTGTAGTAGCTATAATTCTTTGGTAAAAAACAGGATTCCAGGATGGGGGACCTTGAAAGAAGTGACAACGTATGCCGCAGGACCATCTGGAATGGCATTTCCCTGAACTACCCAACATGGAACCTCCATGTACATGAAAAAGCACGCCAACAGCACAGCATGATCTTCTGTCCCACCGCCAGGGGTAGCTACGAAGACCTTCACAAAGACAAAACTTAGCATTTTCTTCCACAAGTCTCCACGTTTAAGTAAGTATAGTATACTGCAAGTGTGAAATACATACGTCTGAAGTGAACCAGAGGCTATAATCCATTATTCCAAGCGTTGAATCTCGGACAGCTGGGAATACTGAGACGAAGTGTGCCAAGTCCTCCATTTTCCTTAGAAGATCTGCATCTGCAAAGGACAAGGAAGATTGCACTGGGATCTCATCGCCGTCGGTGACCTGATAAAAGGGCTTACCCTCACTACAGAGAGAATCTGGAGGTTTCATGGGCTTTAAATAGCGAATACATAAAATAGTCTCCCCTTCAATATTCATCACAAAGGGTTTAATAGCTCTGTCACTAAATTTCTTCACAATCGCTTGCTTCCACGCCGTGACATGTGCAAGCATGTCATCCGTCTCACCGGTGGCAGATTCTTCCTGTACCACAAAAAAAATCCGTGATTATGAGCCTTTCACACCATATAGCATTAAATTCTTACCTTTGAGGGGAGATTTCGTTGAACAGCTGGTTGTAGCGTTGCAAAGAGTGTTATAAAAGTGCTCTTTTGAGCGTTCATTGATGTCTGAAGGTTGAACTTATCTCTTAAGTTAGCTGTGCTGCTACCACGCGTGACGGTGGGATTTAGAAAGTTTGTTGAGATTCCTTGTGCTTCGTATCCCAGTAAAATCGGTGGCGTATTGAGCCTGAAGGTCCCCTCAATCTGTAGAAACGTAAAATTTTCAGTTTGCAATTTTCGTTATGGTGCCTTCGTTACAAATTACTGTGGGACATACCCGTCCGTTGACATACAACGTGGAAAATGGGATTGATATGGACCCCAGCCAACGTTTCTCTAAACGTTGATGAATATCAGTCTCTCGCCGTCTATCGTCTTCTAGCAAGTCGATGGCGACCTCGTCATACACCAATAAATAAATCAGATCGTCCATTTTGCTTAGATTCTCTTGAGAGTAGTCGTCTTCAGGGACACTATGGAAAATATAAAAACCAATTTTAGGCAAAAAAGAAATTGAAGAATTCATGGTTAGAATCGAAAGCGCCATACACTAAACTGAGCTGAAGCTCTTGATTCCAAGTAGGATTCGCTCCTAACGCAGTCGTCGTTCTGCAAACGTTCCTCTGAAACCAAATTTCCACAAATGGTCGGACAGTAGAATAATTTGTGACAACACTTCCAGCTCGTTTTTTGGACAATGGAACTCCAGTTAAAGATTCCGTAGCTGCACATGAAAATATCATAAACAGATTATTTTCATTTCACGGTTGCATATCTTAAAGTACTGGACTAACTTAAAAGTCCGACATCAGTATCCTTCCGAAGGGGCAAGTTGAAAGCTCGGACAATGTTCACAATAAGAGTCAATTTCGTGTCAGCCAGTGATGACCCCTGGACACGCTTTCTTTCTCTTCTTGTAGGCCGGAGAGGACGACGTGGCTGAAATAGCGTCATGATGTTTAAGCCCAGGGTCCTGCAAAATTTAACGCAATGCTATGAACATGGTGTTCAAGCTTCAATAATTTTGCCCTGTATTGTTCTTATGAACTGACTGACGTACCCTATATCAGGAATCTGCTCTTCCAAAATAATATCATCAAATGTAATCTGTTTGAGAGAACTTTCGAATAAACGAAGAACTTTTGTTCTTATCTCCCGTATCTTCTCTAACCGATTCCACTCGTAATCCATGTCGTCTTCAACCATACGTTTACGTACTTTTGATCCCGAATCACCCGATTTTTTCTTGGAATCCTCCTTAAGCCTTCGCTCATAGGCCTTTTGTGAATCAAGCAGGACTGTAATGTAATGTTAGAAATGGAAGACGAGAACATTTTGTAAAACTGGTTACCTCAAAGATGCTCGTAGGGACGCCTCTGTCAAACGCAGGAACCATTCGAAAATGCTTGAACTCTCGGACTTGTTCATCTCGTAGCTGAATAAGTCGAAATCTGGGTGACTTATCGATTTCCTCCGAGGAACAAAAATCCAACTCATTGCTCCCAACGCTGCCGTTTCGTAAACTCCTTTCACCGCGTCCTTCATCGTCACTTCCGTAGCTTTCCAGGCTCTCTCGCCTTGCTCGTATAAACTTTTTCTGCAGAAGTTCATTAATTTCTCGAGTCATTGAAACTGCATGTAAACTTCCGTCATAGCACTTTACTTACAGCAAGATCGTGAATCCATTTGGCGTTTTTAGGATCATTCGGATCAAGATGAACGCTTTCAGACCATTTTTGAATGTCTCCACGCTCAAGCAGTTCCCTTGCAGTTAAATCCAGATTCTTCAATCCTTCTTTTCCTTTTGTTTTATCGAATCCTGGGGGACAAACTACGTGACCTTCCGCATCCGTTCCCCAGCCAAGTCGTACGGATACGAAGCCACAGGTGAAAAGGCCATCGTTTTCCTAAAAAACCACAATATTTTCAGTGCGTTCATACTGAAAATTACCGCGAAAATTTACAGCCGCCATTTTACCTCCTTAGGAGTGCTGAAAGGGATCCCGCTGCCTACGCCAGCATTGTTCGTTTTCACAACTTCAGTACCCTGGAACTCCATTTTTTGCAAGTGACTTCTCTCAATGGAAGTGTTTCTGCAAAAAGCGACTGATTTAGCACGGGAAATATCATTTTGAAAACACTAGATTTTTCGTTAGTTGAACTGTTTTACTTGTTTGGCAAAGTAAGACTGACGACAGTTATTGGAGTCTTTGTATTTTTGTAAGTTTGTATCACCACGATTTTCAGTGATTCTGGCCATTCTCTAACGGAGATTGGGACGGTGAGACCAAAGAAAACAGAGAAATCTTGACTCAGGTCGACAGGGAATGACCGGAACACTTCCTTATTGTTGAATATTAACTTGAGCTCCAACTTGGTCTTCTCAACAGCTTTCCTCCTTTGGATTTCGTCGTTAGAACTGGAAAAAGGCGTACGGCAACCATTAGCACAGCAGATAATTTGCTTGTTTAGAAATACGGGCTTACTTTGGGGGAAGTTGGTTTCTAGGAGTGGTGGGCATGGACTTGGTCAGTTCAAGTGTAATTTTCGGTTCTCCTGGCAATCTTCTGAGTTCGTGGAACCTGAAACAGACATTTTTGTATTGAAAAATGCGGATATCAGTGTGATTGCGACCTGGTTAACTAACAAGGCAATAATTTCGTTCTTGGTAGCCTCCTCATCAAATTTCGTCGGAGGGATGGGTTTTGAAGATAGTGATGGTCCGGAGCTGTCACTCTTGTCACTGGCAACATCACTCCCATCGTCACCTCCTGATTCCTTGTCTTGTTTTTCTGTTACAGAAACCAGAAGTTCAACATCAAACCACAAGTTCCCGTATGCATTGTATTGAAAAATTGCAACCGGTTGTTGTGTTTTTCATCACCTCCTTCTGCATCTCCTTTATTTTTGCCCTCATTTTTCTTTGTACCTTTGGATTTATTTTTCCTTTTTTGCTTCCGTTTTCTCCTACTACCTGTCCATTCTTTCATTTCTTGCTTGTATTCATTTAGCCTGATTCTATATTCATCTTCTGCTTCTTCCCTTAAATCTTCAAGCTCTTGATCTATTTCAGCTTTCCAAATTTCCTTGGCCACTTCATATTTTTCATTGGACGTGAGGATGTTTAGTTTGAAATTTGTACTCACATATTCTGGAAATTATTATTTTGTGATCAAGGGTAATATTAATAATGCCTTATTTGTTTGCTTGTTTGTTTATCTATGAGAAAGTTACCTTGATGGCTACGGAGGCCCTTCAAAGCTTTCCAAGCATCAAGAACATTTGAAAGACAAGTTTTATCATCACGCCATGACTGATTCCTTTCCATTCTTGTTCTTCTCATCTCTTGCCTGTATCTTTGTATGCGATCCTCAAGATTCTCTATACTTGCTTTCGTATCTTCAATGTTCTCTTTGTCTCCAGAGCCATCATGTTGATGATGATGACCATGTCTCATCAATTTTTCCTTCACCTCTTTACAATGATGCAGGGCCTGGCGCAAGGCCTTCAACTTATTTTCAGCTCGTTCAGTCAACTTGGCTTCCTTTCTAAACGAGTAGTCATGATGATGATTATAATTGTTATGTAATTAAGTGCCTAATTAGTTATTCAACATTGTTTTTTTTGATACCGTCTATTGTATTCTTCATAGTAGGCTTCAAGTCTTGAGGCGAACACATGCTCTTTACTGAATAGGGGATGATGTTGAAAATGAATTGAGCCAATGTCCACCAGAATCTCATAGGTCATTTTGGGATCAATTTGAAACTCTTGAAATGCGTCCAACTGGGCCTATGCAGTTTTTCATTGCAGTTTCAGATTACTCAAGTGTATGGATTCTAATGTAAGGACGAACACTTACAGGCCTGAATTGGACACTTCGGACCAGGTCATCAAAAGTACTCTCGTCATGATGCAGCTGAATTCGCTCATTTCGGTAGGGGTCGGGGAAGGCTATTATTTTACCATTCGGACCAAACCATTCACTAAAATTAAAGAAGGAAATCAGCGTTCACACAGTGAAAAGCTAACGACTGAGTGACATGAACTCTGCAACCTACAATGCTTTTTCCATGATAATCCGATGTTCAAGTCTTCTCATGTTCCGCTCTGAAATTTCAGTTGGATTTCCAACAAAAATTCCTTCATCTTCAAGCAGTCGTAAGGTCGTTTCTTCGGGCAATTTTTCGCTAATACTGACTGTAAATAAGTGCCAAGAGTTTAAAGAATGTTTAAAGAGAGATTTAGAGAAATGATGCAATTACTTTTTCCAGTTGATGGCACATAAATGAGACTCTGCCATTCAGTGTTTTCTTCATCTGTCCGCTGAGCCGGGAGTGTAAAATTTACGGGACTCCAGAGGTTTCTAAAGAAACAAATAAGCAAGTTGGAATGGAAGTAGTAAATTAGCATTAGTATTTAGTGGGTCATTCGTACGTGTCAGATACTCCTTGCTTGGCCATTTGAAGTGATTCATCAGCCAGGAGGGACATGGTTGTTGTCTTTGTTACTTTCTTCAATTGACCTGGTGGCTGTAACTCAGACTCCGTAGAACCTTCTGACCGCGGTTCATCATGGCTTCCTTGGCTTGTCTGTGAAGAATGTCGGGAGCGTCGGGATTTTTTAGTACTGCTGCCCGGGCGTTCATCAACAATTTGAACCTCATCATGATCTGAGGCATCGCTTTCCTTCTGTCTTCCACGACGTCCCGATTTTTTAAATGTTGGAGAAGGGGTGGTGGTTTCTCTTTTAGAAGAAGAAGGTTCTTCCTCAGTGTCATCATCATCGTCTGGACTTTCTGATCTCTCCAGTCTGCGACTACGCCCAGGTTTTCTGACTTTCTCTTCATCCCTTGTATCATCCTCACTCTTCTCGTCTTCTTGACTATCCCTCTCCTCTTCGTCGGAATGATCACTACTTTGTTTTCTGGATGAATCCCTCCGCCAGACATTTATTAATTTTTTCTTTAACTGCGACGGAGTCTTTTTACTTGTCTTTGGATTCTTTTGGTATTTTGATACACGAGGAGTTCCGCCTTTGGATGAGTTTGGTGTAATGTTCTCATCCTCTTCCTCTTCAGCTGTGTCCGGAGTGTTACGTTTGCCCCGACGACCGCCTACGGTACGAGCTTTGCTTGAAGCTGGTCGCTCACTATCGTTGGAGGGGACTCGTTTTTTGGAAAAGAAGCCCCGAGGATCAGGAGATTTTTTGGATGACATTTCGACGTACAGCTCCTTTTAATTGTTTATTACTTTATGCTGAGCGGAAATTATGGAAGCAAGAAGCAACTTATGTGAAACGTATTCTTCTAATTTCCCTCCGCTTTTATTGTCCTTAGCAACGGTGAGTCCTAGCAACGGCTTGTTTCCTATAGTGACCGGAAATTATGTAAACAAAAGTGTAAGCTTGGCACGCTTCATGCCAATCAATTATGTTTGCTTGAAGGAAGCATTCCTGCCCACAGTAATGTTCCTGACTTCCTAGCCATTTTAAGGCACATATCTTTCCTGCATGCGTACCGAATACCTTTGTCTTCCGTCTTCACTTTTTACGCTCAGTTCATTTAAAATGTAGTTTACGTACGTCCAGAAAATGTCCACAAGAGACAAGTAGGTAACTATTGATAATACAAAAAGCATTGTTGTTATTACATTTTATGAACATCCGGCATCCGGACTACATTGCAGCAAGCAGGATTTTCATTACTATGCCAACAAACGGGAGAAGAAAAAAAGGGACATATTATATGCAGATGATGATGAGTTCTGCTATTGTTGTTGTAGTAAGTAAGCCTTGTTCAAAGTTGAGCAAATAAAAAGTTAACTATGAAGCCATAAGTAAGCTTAAGGGAAAGGCTTGGATTGTAAACATATGAAACATATATAGGTTGGCCTCAATGACACTAACACAGAGGGCATGTCTTCTTGCCTGTTATGAACGAGAGGGACAAGATATCCGTAATAAGAAGTAGTAAGTAAGCTACCAACAAAGGAGATTGCCAAGAGGTACTATTCTTATTATTGTCAGTCAATAATAATAGTAACCAGTTGGTTTAGCAGGCCAACAACTTGCATACACATACATATGTGTGAAGGCATAAGAGTTGGATAGCATGTCGTCTTCACCTTCTCCGCAGATCCTTTAATTGCCCTCCATCCCATCATCTTCGGCTCATTTGTGATTGAAAGTTGGAAGGAAGATCATTGTGTTCCCTCGAGAAACTTAAAACAAGTGGGTGATTGAAGGACTTGTTTCTTAAAGACGGAGATAACTGCACAATTTCAGCACTGGTAAGGCTCCCATTTATTGCTGTTTTATTTTATTTAAGAGCATACAGTTGTGTCAAGTTGTGTCATAAAGTAAAGGCTCTTGCATGAATACTTGAGTTCTGGTCCTGCCGTGCCTAGCGACAGGGTTTGTATTAAAGTTATAGAAATTTTATGAGGGTATAGGACTTTTGTGTTCGACGGTCTCCATGGTAGCTTAATTAAAACGCGTGTATGTAGTTGGTGGCCGGTATTCTTTCGTATGGCTGAGGGTAACCTGAGCACTTTCTTGGGGTAACCTGAACCTAAGGGAACGGTGAAATCGTTCAGACGGGTATTAGCGGTGCGGCAACGCTGACAATGGGAGGTCAAAGGCCAAAGAATTGGGGCGTATTGTGACAGTATTTGCAGGGGAGTTATGGGACATGGATGCATGTAGTATAAACATCCGCTGAAATACTTTCACGCGGACCGAATTAGACAAGATAGATTAAGATTAGCATAAGAGAAAGGGGTCATTTGCATTATATTTCCATTCTGAACAATGTGATAAGAAGAGAAAAGTAATTTGTCATTTGGGTGTAACGCCTTGTTAATAATTGCGGAACAATGACAGGATGAGTGACAGATTTCACTATTGTTGACATTATGAATTTTTACTGCCAAATATTATTTACTTGTAGTTATTACCCCTCACTGACGTCACAGAGCAGATTTGTTTCAATCGATAAGGTCTCTTCCTTTGTGATGGGAAGCACACAGGAGTTCCCAGCTCATTTGGCTGCCATAAACTTTTTTTGTCTGTTGATTGCAATGATTATCTCAATGCAGAGACAGAGTTTACTTGGAATTTTACTCAATCATGTTCTCATAAAGGAAAGTGCTAGGCTTGAATACAAAATGATTGCAAAGACATAGTAAAAGTTTCCCGAGAGTGTATATATTATTATTGATCACGGAGTAGCAGTCATTCAAGGTCCTTTCCTGTAACCGCAAAAACTCACTAAGAAAAGTGAGCCCGAATTAGGAAGGTACCTAATAATGTTAAGCAGGCTGGCTATTATGTATTTGAATTAGCATGATGAATCCATGCCAATCTTTTATTATTAGCTACTTGACCACCTGGGGTGGAATCAAGGCTATGACAAAAAATAATGTAAATTCCAAGACGAACTCTCAGGTTATTATTAGATGAGACTGTGTAATCTATTGTCTAAATGAAGCTAATAATGAATGACTTTGCATTATCATTACAGTTGTAACCATGGCTAAAATAGTTGCTACCCTGGCATTCTTCCTTGGTCTCACCGCCACAGTTTTTGCCTATCCGAATGGAGTACCTGCAACAGCCAGTGTTTGCAAACAAATGATTCCAGGCCATGGTTCCAAACCTCAACGATCCCCTGCTCCCTGTTCAGTCAATTCATTCTCCAGCACTGTCAAGGGAGGTGATCAGGTTGAAGGTAATGAAGTGACGCTCATTATGCAAAATAATTATCGTTCCTATGGAAATAGACCTGTACTTATGGCCTGCGTTTTTGTCTTTCTTTTTCCAGTCACAATTAACTCAACTGATGCTGAGAACGCACTGAAAGGATTTTACATTCAGGCAAGAGATTCTCAAAATAGTCCCATTGGATCCTTCGTTCCCAGCAAGAATGCTAATGTTCATAGCTGCGGTGGAATTAGAGCTGTAAGTTTAGAGCCAATTTGAACAGGAAATTATTATCCAGGCGGATATGTAAATCGTAATCATACTTGTGTTTCTTCACAGAACGCTGCCCATCATGTCAGCAAGGAGCCAAAGGAATCAGTTACACTCGTATGGAAAGCCCCTGCTAGCTACGTTGGAAGCATCACTTTCACGTAAAACCTAACTCCCATTTGTTCCATATTTACTCTCATTATTGGCAACTTTATATAATGAACTTTATTTTACTAAAACAGAGCAACTTGCCTAAAGGATTTCAATACTTTCTGGACCTTGGTCCAATCCCCAACTGTGTCAGTTCAGGTAAGATCTTAAACAGACTTCAAGACTGCACGAATGATGAAGTATTCTATCAAGGCTTATACAACAGTGTTCTATAAGCCTTGTATTTTGTGTGAGAAATTATCTATGTGCGTGTCTAACCATGTGAATTATTCATTTTCAGGCCTAACCATAAGCACCGCCGCTATCTTCACCTGTCTTTGCTGCACTCTTTTTTCTCTCACCACACTCACCACAAATATCTCACTGCATTAAAAATAGTTAAGGTTTCGCACGATGACTCAATCTTTTCTGATGGTGTTTGTATTATGAAAAAATGGATCCTATTAAACTACGCTAAGACACAATAGTTAATTTAAGTTGCACTAATTTCCAAACTGAAATCTCACTTTTCTATAGAACCCATCATCTTCTAGCAATGCTACAAAGCCATCATCTTCTGCCTCATACGCAAAAGTTGTGATTAGTAGCAGAAAATCTCCCGTCTACTCACGCCCGGTAGTAGAAAAGGAAGCGAGGATTATGAATAAGAAAAGTTGGGTTTCTTCCAAAACTCATAAGAAACAATATATTCCGATCAGAACCACGTCTATGGCTACGACTACGGTAACTGAACGCATTGATTCTACGAGTCCAAGTGTTTTCTCAAGTACGACTGCCACTTCTACTGACCGCCATCAAGACCAAGAGCTTATTAACGCACAGACTGTAAACAATTACGAGAGGAACTTTCCAGGATACATTCCAGGCGATAGATTATCCCATCAACCCTTTCCAATAAGTTCGCCCTACAGTTTCGGCAGTAGTCCGGAAGGGAAAGAATATTTAGCTGCAGCTGCTTTGCTATCCGAAAAAAACAATTTGAAGCACCCGAAACCAGGACACCAAAGGCCCCAAGTGACTGATGATCCCCGTGTCATTCCAGCCCCAGCATTTTTCCGTGAAAGACTGCAAAACCATCGTGAGCATCATCCGCCTGCTCCTCCAAAAAATCCCACCAACTCCATACTTAATTTGCTCAAGTCCAAACAACCTCTGACCCCACCACAATTCCCTGAGTATTCCTCTTGGAGGGATAGTATTGGCGTTCCCTCCGAGAAATTTACTCCACCAAAATTGCAACATGGATTCCGACCAAGTTTCAACCCTTTCCCTTCACCAACGGCTATAAATAACAATAATTACTTTTACCAGAGAGAAACAACACAAGGGAAAAATGGACCTCAGTACGATCTTGATTTTTATAGAGCTTCTCCCTCTCATCAGCAACAGGCTTTGCCACCATTGCGTCAACATAAAATAAAATTTTATGATAATACTCCCGTCCCACTTCCTCCTCCTCCCCCTGCTCTTCCACGTGAGGAATTTGGAAGACAGTTGCAGACTGTTCTTTTACCTTCATTTGGCTACTTGGTTTACAATCCACAACGAGGTCCACCATTTTATATCATACCAACACCGGCAACAGGTGAGCAATTCCCTGAAAAACATGAAGATGACAATGATATTCGGTCCATTATCAAACCACGGAGCAATAATCGCAGGACTTCTGTTGGTCCTCCCCAGCAGAAAGGATTATTTAGTTCGTTTTTATCATCATAACTTAGCAATGTATTTACAAACTTCAATTAGATACAGTATTTTGCTAATAAACGCTTTCATTAATCAATACCGACGTGTCATATTCATGAGAGCTTAAAAGCATTGCACATTACCGGGACGTTGACACGAGGATGTCTGATACAAATTTATCACATATTGCATCATATACCGATTTCATTATTATTATCTGCCACGTGAATCTGTCTGGGAATATTATTGAGTTCGGAAATAGCGACATTTGATCCCGAAACCGGAGGAGCATCTTTATATTACGTGGACTGAAACGTTTGCAGTAACGTTGAAGGATCTTAAATGACGCCAGTTTTGGCGGGAATTTCAAATGCGTTTGTTGCTCTGACGAAAGTCTTACGTCTTCATGCCGAACTTCCGAATCCGAACTTGAACTTGGACAAAAATGCTTGAGTTGTCCTTGTCATTTGTACACAAGAAGAGAATGGTCGTGGGTGGGTGCTTGAGTAACAGAGACTGAAGGCTCGTAAAACTGGAAACATGCAATCAAATTTGGTTTCCATTGTTTTAACAAATTGACGTCAGCTTTACTTTATTGCTGGCAGTGTGAATTTTGAGAGACAAGTTATACACGTGACCATAGTTTTGATTGGGATTACTATTCGATCAAATGTTTATTGATATCAAGAAGAACGTTCTTGGACACAATTTATACATTTCCCATGTCTCTTAACGGGGACACTGAAATTGTATTGGAGGAGGTCAGTCGAAATAGAAGTAGTAATGAAGGTGTAGAGGTGGTGGATGACATTAAGCAAAGTTTCACAAAGTTGAGCCTCCGTGACTCTTTTTCAGAGTCACTACCTCCGCGCTCTTTTGACTTTGATGAAACGAGCATAGGATCAAGGTAAGTTAAACTTAAAAGAGCAATAAATATAAGTTGGTAATATAATGTAATGTGAAATGTGGTTGTATATGAATTACTGAAATTTTAATAGGCGAAGAAGTTGTGACAGTGACTTGTTCATTTCCTATTCGGATGAAGACCGTTCAGAGGACGTAGAGGAAGAAGAGAGGCTAGCGGAGCTGAAAGCTGATGAATGTACAGTGCATGGAGGTTACAACTTTGAGAAAATCCAGTCTGATTGGTGTCTTTATTGGAAGGAGAAGGGAGAAGAAATTGTGAATAGAAGTTGGTTACAAAAGTACAAAGATTATATCAATCCCGACTTTGATCTGACGACGTTGGTTGGCGGGACTGATGGTGTAGAAGAAGTGAAGACCCACAAAAAGAATACATCAGGTATGTCATTCAGTCCTTTGTTTATTTCAGCACTAATTGTAAATCCTTGAACTGAAAACTTATAAGTGATTGGTATAATATTCGCAGTTAGCAGCACAAGTACCGATGATCCATCTGAGACTTGTGATTCGGATGTGACGGGTGCCACGGATGCAGACGCACTGTGGGCGGCTGAATGGGACACGCATTACACCCAGACTTATTACGACGAGTACAATAAATTTCTTGAAGAAGCAAAGCAGGCTGCCGAAGACGCAATAATGCCGGAGGACATAAGAAGAAATCCGAATTTGAAGAAGTATTGGGTGATGCGGTACCACCTTTTTTCCAAGTATGATAATGGGATCAAGCTTGACGAAGGTACGTTTTTCCAAACTTTCAAACATTTCTCACAAAGTTAAGTCGCGGTGAATTACCGCTTGAGTATTTTCGGCATTTTAGTGTGTTTTGTTCTTATTATTTTGTCTTTTAGAATCGTGGTTTTCTGTGACACCAGAGTCTATTGCAAAGCACATAGCCGCGCGTTGTCGTCGTGTTGATGGAGTAATTATTGATGCATTTTGTGGTTGCGGAGGGAACACAATTCAGTTTGCTAAGAAATTCGAGAAAGGTAAGTCGCAAGTATATTTCAGTGTAGATCTGCTGATAGTATAAATAATTTGTGTTTTTATGAATGATGATTGAATTATTGTGTTTTTTATTCCAGTTATCGCTATTGACATCGATCCAGTGAAAATAGAATATGCAAAGCATAACGCAAAAATATACGGAGTAGAAGACAAAATTGATTTTATTGTGGGTGATTACATGACCCTTGCACCGAGCTTGGTAGCAGATGTGGTTTTTCTGAGTCCTCCGTGGGGTGGACCCGAATATTTAAGATCTCGCATATTTGATTTGAAGACCATGAAACCTTTGGATGGCTTCAGCATCTTCGAGGTTACCAAGAATATCACATCGAATATTGCATTCTATGTACCTCGAACTACGAATAAAAATCAGGTATGGAACCTATTTCTGTATTCAAAATGTTCATCTAAATATTAATTGTACTTAAAAGTTTACATGTCTGTCGTTGATTTTGCAGTTGATGCAACTTGCTGGAAATGGTGGCTTGGTCGAGATCGAGCAGAATATTTTCAAATCACGGACGAAGGCCATTACGGCATACTATGGCGACCTAATCAAGCCCAAGTTTGTTAAGAAATGTAGTGCTCCTAAGAAATTTAGTGTGCCCATTTCCGGTTGAGAAACCTCTTGAATGGCAGAGTGAAATTGGGGCAATATCTATTTCATCATTGAACGCAAACCAATTTTCTGTATATTGTTTGAATTTACAGACTGATCTTTTAACTTTTACGTTTTTATTCTGCAGTGGGTACTGCGTTTTAGAAAGTTTTTAGGAGCTTTAGTTGAATATATATATGTTAACTTGTGTGCGGCATCTCATGTCCCCTTAACTAATCTATATGGAATGGAATCATGTCCCCTATCTACTATACGTTGTAGTTTAAAGTAGCAGAAATACTCAGAATTATTTACTTTTGTACATTTCGTGCAGTCACGAATAAAAGATTCTACCTTTGCCTGTTGTCTTTCAACTTTTGCAGCCTGTTTTTTAATGGTTCATCATGGAGGGGTTCTACTGTACGAGATCTCAACTAAATGGATGGACTGAATGAAGACCAGTGACTTTGCGGAAAATGTAAAGTTTCATATAGATCAATCAGCGTCGTGAGTTTATTAACATTTACAATAATATTACTGCGTCTGGTGTACCATATAATAATTATTTAAACGTCTCACACATTACTTTACACAGATTCGACAGCTAAAGCTAAACACGTACACATGTACAATAGTATACATACGAAGTGGAAATTGTTTCCATCTCAGTTTTGCATAATTATTATTTTTAGATAATTCCTTTTTTGTGACAATTATTCATTTTCTCTATCCCCTCTTCATAAACTACAGTGCCATCACAGTTGCATGTTCGTCATACATACACATGTCTTACTTCAGCCAATAATATCCTTCAGTTTTTTGGCATAATTGGCATTAATACAACACGACAAATAATTTTTTTCTATTCACAAGTGGTTACCGCAAGGTGGGATAACAAATGACTGACACTATAGCAGTAGTAGTCAGCTATAGTCAAAAGCACAGAGAGATAAACCCGAAAGCCTTGTCCTAATTCCTACCGGTTGAATAATTGAAATCGGCACATACAGGTGGTTTGCGTTCGTATAGCTGATAAGCTAGTTGTCATGCCAGTATGAAAAATTTCATGAAATTTTCTATCCATACGTAAACAATTCATAGTAAAGCTTATGACGATAGTGCAACTCATGGCATCAAACGACTAAAAAGACATCTTACAATTTAAAAATAGGAATAACAATAATTTCTAATAGAAATCATCATGTGAAGCCAAATTATTGTAGACAGCGGAGTTTTTGCTGTTGTGATCGCCTGGAAAGATAACAGTTGCGAGCACATCCACATGGAGTCAAACAGGGTGAGGTTTAACATGCTTACGCCAATATTTCGTCGGCTAGTAGAAAGTAGAAACAATAGTGCTCAATTATTACCATCACAGCTTTTTAACACTCACCTCGTTAAAAGTGGTAAAAGGGGCTGGTGATGATATCTCGTCGAGGGCAATATCAATACAATAATTTATTGAGGGTCTTCTGCATATTGGTATCACATTGTTGTACATAAATGCAAATGCGAGCATTACATATCATTAGAAAATCATGCGGCAATCTTAGTTTCTGAAACCCTGCCTCAATCCGAACAAAAAATGGTTGACTACGGTCATCAAAATGACATGATAATTATAATTCCTACATACTCATTTTTTACTATACATCTACGGAGCATTATCCTTACAACTATATTCGAACTTATTCGCAGTAAAAACAGCGCGGTGCATGATTTGCAATAAAAACAACGAAAAAAATGGTTAAAATTGACTACAATCTAAAATGTCACGGTAATAAAAACTGGGCTCGTTCCGTCTCATGGTTAAAAATTGCATAAATGTACACGAATAAAAATAGTTACATTCCTTCAGAGCTTCATACTACAGTGGAACTTAACTAAAAATAACGTAGGAATCAAAGCGTTTGAAGAGAAGCCTACACTGGAACTCTTTCCTTCCTGTCTCTGATGTCACTGCTGGTGCAGATGAGCCGTTAGTAAATTTTACTGCATATCAAGTCAGGATGAAAATACAGTACTGCTTATAAATATGGTCGACACAAGCGCGGAAAAAACACTAAAACATATTACATGAGTCTATGGACCTTTTCGCATGCGTGTCCACGAACTAAAGAAGAGTACAATAACAGTAGTTCCGGAAATTGCAGCAGCACTAGTAAAACTGGACTTCTTGTTGTGCGGCGCGGTCAGGTCTCAGCTCAGGTCATCGAATCAAGCACGTAATACAAAGATCCGACGAGCCGATGCAATCATCATGACAGAAAGCTCCACATTTGCGACACATAATCATGGCTCTTAAGTCACAAACACAATTTGCACCGCTGCTGTCTAATATTATCTGACCGACTTCCTCAACACGATAATCAGAATTTTGCCCATTGTTGCTTCTCTGACTTAAGCTACTGCTGCTCGCGGCAACAGCGGCATTAGCATTCCCTCCCATTGATGCCATGGAGTCAGGGTTTAAAAGTCCAATATTCAACGAATTGTTCGCATTTCTTCCGGGCATAATAGTTTCTACTTTAACCCCATCAGCAATGGCACTGAAAATGTCATAATCTTGTCCGCCCGGATTTTCGCCGTTTCCCCCGCAGTTCTGCGTTGTATCTGGTATGCTGATCACCGGGTGCTGTCCAGGCTGAGTTGTCGTTATGATTCGCGAAACATTGGAGGTACTTGCGCCATTTAAATTCAGATTTACCATATGACCCCGTGGATCCCAGGTGGCCATAAGGCCCCCGCCTTGAACTGTGCTTGTATTCGCATTTGAAACGTTGATGTTGATAATATTTTGTGGATTTCCAGTTCCTTCTCCGACACTCAGAACTTGATTTAGCGTCTGCTGATGAAGAATTGTTTGGGCTTGGGATGCAGGCACATGAATCAAATTACCATTATTCTGGTTAGTAATTGAGTACGAAGATGATCCTTGCATGACGGTTAAATTCTGCGAAGAGGCTCCCGTTACTATCTGTTGCTGTGACCCTTGGGAAGTCACGAAGTGTATGGGGCTTCCCCGACCTCGACCTCCTGTAAAGTTACCAGGATGTTGTTGCTGGTGAACAGATATCTGCTGTAAGGCATTCGTGGTGCCACTCTGTCCACTATACAAAACCTGAAGCAATGCAAACAAAGGTACTTACATCTTGTTTTGAAGAAAAATTTCGAGCACAAGTGGTAATAACTTACCCTCACACCATTAGCATCTTGGATTTCTAGTGGAATTCGCAAATTCTTCATTTTTCCACCTTCATTTCCTAAATTCACGTCCACAGAGTTTCCATGGTGCTGGTGCTGAACATTTATATTACCTGACGCGGAAACCGGAACCATAGTAACACCACTGTGCCCAACTCCCTGACCCGTGTTAGTGACGCCAGTAAACGTCAGATTGCCCGAATTTTGTGGGCAACCATTTGCTTGATTATTCTGAACTGGTGGAGCACTGGATGCTCTTGGGGGTCCCTTATTCTGGTCCAGAAGTCCCTGTTGCGACAGAATCAGTGATGCTGGGACAGCCAGGTTCGTCGGCAGTCCATTACTCCCTGTCGTTTGAACGATTATGTACTGTTGCTGACGTACACCATCGGATGAAGTCAAACCTCCACCCATACCGAGGGGGCTCTCTATCCGCTGAATCGTCCCACTCGGCTGCCCTGGCTGAGCTGATGATTGTTGCGATTGCTGATGCTGAGCCTTCATGAACAACCATATCCAAAAAATCAATTAGATCGACCAATTAAATGGGCGTTAACATATTATACTTTCCCGTGAGGTACGAGATCCCTCCAATAACGTGGTTCTAGCCGTACTAGTAACCTTCAGCTAAGATTCATACTGCACATGCACTCGTAATGCCAACGCTACATTGCTAGTTCAGTTAGTTCATGTGTTATGAGGAATTCATCATTCAAAAGCTAACATTATGCACATCATATTGCGAAAAGTTGCCGGAATTCGCAACATCGTCGCGTAAAAAAAAGCATGCTTGTATGATTACTTAGAAATAACTGACGGCCTTGAAGGTCGCGGTGCATGCATGTAAAGCAAGCCGGAAAGCACGTGCAATTTCTACAATACCTAGCAATATCTGCGACAGCTTAAGAGACCAGTCGCTGAATAAACTGGAGGAATTCCATTAATGAGGAACACTGTGATGTGATATGTTAAGCGTCTAAAAGATGATCAGCTAAGGACGAGAACAATTTGGACGATGTTTCATACGGGAATCCTGCAATGGCGCATGATTAATTATCTCCAAAATGCGCACAGATAACAAAAAGAACGTCGGAGAAGACGACTGCAGCAAAGGAGGACAGTATTTGACTACTAAAATGGTCCATAAACAAACAACGATCAACAAGGTAGACTGTAACCAACTGAAAATACAGACTCGGGAAGCGGAAAAAATCTTATACATGGGAGGCGAGCTAAAACAGCCGGGATTGGAGCACAGAGAAAGTTACACAAGAAAGTGGACAGAGGAGCCGAAGTTTGTAGGCATCTCACCTGGACAATTAAAGTATTTGCATCAACTTCGCTAAGAACAAAAGGGGCATCAAGGCCATGACGACGTTTGTTATTAGTGACACTGACAGTAGAGCACGAAACAGGAAGGGTAGTAGAAGGTGTCGGTGACTGCTGGGGCGGCTGTGGCTGATGGTGCGTGGCTAAAGACGAGGACACTAATGTTGCCGCATGGGATGAAATATTTAAGGGAGAAGCTGAAGAAGATGAGGAGTGAGAGGACTGCTCAGGAATTTGGATTATTGGACTCCTATTAGTATAACTACTTGAATGGTCGCTTGTTGTGCTATTTACCCATGCAGGCGACGGAGTGTTCATGACATTATTTACATTATTTTCACTAATTCCGCTAATATTACTATTATTACTACTGTTACTATTATTGCTGATAAACATGACCGATGAATTTCCAGGGTTGGAACTAGAAGATACCGAAGGCGCCACATTTTCTATTGTTGTGGGAACATCTATAATTTCCGCAATGTTCGGAGGATCCGGCTCTGAGATCAGACTGTATGGACTATCAACATTTACTGTGATTGCATCATGCAGATCTAGCATAACTTCATTCGTGCTATTGATCATATCCGTCATAGGAGGATTCTGATACGCCTTCTCCGACTGCCCATGGCTCTTCCTCATGACACTGTTGCTGCCACCAGATTCAACGTGGTTGTTACTAATAAGAGACACAACCATGATGGAAGGACTACGCCGCTGATCAGTTCCCCCAAGTCGCTGAGGCTGTTGCTTTTGATGCTGCTGCTGATGAACTCCCAAATCAGTTTCGTTCAGAACGAAATTTTGCTGCATATTTTGGGGTGACTGTTGAACCGCAAATACTACTGGTGAATTTCTATCGTTGGAGCCAGCAGAGCGCTGGGGGTTTCCCTCTAACGCCAGAGGTGAAATGGATCGAATGTTAGAAGCCGCCAACTGATTTGTTATAAAGTCGGCGAGATTAGACACGGAATTTATCACTGTTGAATTTCCGGGATTCCCAGAGGAGTTCTGGTTATCCACGGCTGCTCCTCCTGACGTCTGAATCATCGCTGTACTTCCAGAACTTGGATTTCCTCCACCTGAGCTGCAAGGCGTGTGGAAGCCTTCGGCGGCGGCGGCAGCAGTCACTGACCCTTGAGATATGATCCTCAACGGGGAGGCTATCATGTGAGAGCCATTAGATGCAATAGCTTCTGCCATTTGAAAGTTGCTAATATGGCTTGTGGTCACCTGACCTGTTACGGGTTGCTGTTGATCTGTGCTGGATACACAGTGTGCGTTAGGGCTAGATCTGTTTACATTTGAGTTCCCATGGTCACTGCTCATCACAAAATTCCCACTTGCTGTTCTTTTGATATTGAAGCCGTATGGTGGTCTTAGTCGGACAGGACCATTGATATTGGATCCTCGGTGAATCGTCAATGTCTCTCCGTTAGTCGTTACTATTTGTGCCCGCATGGGGAAACTACTACCACTATTGTTCCCTCCCGCTACTCCTGGCGAATTATGACCCTGCTGCCTACTCTGATTTGAAATCTGAACAGGAACTGAACGAATGTTGGGCTGCTGGAAATATGTATTACCATTTATAATTTTAAAAGATGCCGTTCCTCCGTTATTGTTTCCACTTGCAATTGTAAGTGGTTGAGGACTACTGGGACTGGAGATTAGAACTGGGCTAGGATTTTTACGATTACTTATACTGCTAGTTGTAAAATGAATATTTGAAGCATTCCCTAATCGACCAGCCACTTGAGATTGGCTTAAAGGAGTTCGGGCAGTCAACGTTTGTACTGTACTAAAAGGAATGGGCAGGGAAACGGAAATAGGAATGGACTGAGGACGCTGAATTTGATGCACATTTTGCGGCTGGCCTTGAGAAGTCAAAGTTGCAGCTTGTATCTGCTGTTGCGGCTGCTGCGTGTGAACAAGAGGATTAGCATTGTGGGGAGGAGGAGGAGGAGTATGTTGTGATGGCGGTTGTTGCTGAGGCTGCTGTTGCTGAATAAGAAGAGCCAATTGCTGCGGTGAAATAATTGTAGCAGTGGTGCCAGCTGCAGTGACAGCAGTGCTTTGCGCCTGTATATATTATTATAGTTTTGTTTGTTAATATTAATAGCATGAGCAAAGGGCCTCATTTGATTCGCATTGTTCTCAGTGGTGAATACTGCTGCACATTTTGTGACGTGACTTCATGCTTTACAATCGTATCATTAATACTGGGCCCAACACCACTCACATAAACCTAGTCCCACTCCCATGTGCAATAACAAATTCACCGCGGAAGTAATGTTACTGTTATTTACAGACTAATTAAGCCAAGTAAAACTGCACGAAACAGCACTACAAAATCCGAAAAACTTACGACTAAATGAGGACGTTGAGCTGGTCCATGATGAACCACGATGGGGCTGCCGGCCTGGACTGGACGTATCAAGGGTACAACAGTAGTTCCTCCAGGGTTAGCTGACATTCCTAAAGCATGTCCATGCGTACCCCCTTGAGAATGAAGCTGCTGTGTGATGGCTACAGGGCCTCCGGTGCTCCCCCCTGGACCGGATATATGGGCCACGATAACTTTCTGGTGGGATTGCATTCCACTTATTAAAGGAACGGAGGCAGCCTGTATCGGCGTTTGAATTATTGTGGGAGTGTTGGCCCTCCGCTGCACTTGGATTAGGCCCGAGTCATTAGTAACTATTTGATGCCTGGAAGAGAAAGCATTTACATGTTTACAAAAGGCCAAGACTCGCATTTAAAAAAAAGTTTGTAAAACCAGCTCACCCTTGAATGTGCTGCTGCTGTATCACTTTCATGGAGTCCATCTTATTTGACTGGACTGGAGGTGGTTTAACCAGTTGATTCTGTAGCTGCTCACGATTTGGACTATTCTGAATAACGGCTTGACAAATCTGATAGGAACGTTCAAGGTTTATTGATCCTGGTGGTACTGTACTTGCCCGAGGTGCCTTAACCTGCAGAGATGCGGCAACGGATTAATACCATGTAGAAAGTTTGAGAGAAATGAGAAATCACTAAAAGCAATCTACGAGAACACATTACGATACGTTACAGTACTCTATAAGATGCTGTTGCCAAGATTACAGATTAAAATTTGAGGAAGATTTGATGTCAGAGTCATCATAACAGTACATGAGATATAGGAACAGTTACAAAACTGGTGAAATTCTGAATGAATGACGATTTGTTGACCAAACTACAAGGTCGTGCAATGGAGCGGCTGAAAGTATGCGCAACTCAAGTATAGATTCCAGAAGAGTAGCAAAAGTCGAGAAACTGACTGAGGGGAGCATTTTTCGAGAAAGACTCTTGAGTGAGCGAATCACTCTGACTTGCATTCAACTTCGCTTGGCATACCTGTTTAGCTTTCTGAGGTCGACTTTTTTGCTGAGCATGACCTTTAATATTTGACTGAGATGATCCAACCAACGTGGGTACTGGGTTAGGATTTGTGCCTACAAAGTGATGGTGATGATGATGATGTGTATTTACCTTTGCCTGCTGAGCATTTGCATTTGCTTGGTTGCTCTGGCACTGATTAGAAACAACCACATTAATACTCCCACTGACGCTTGTCTTGTCCGCTGGAGATGCGGTGTCCCGCCCTTTGGATGAAACGGAAGTTGAACATACATTAGTAGTCACAGTGGCACTTGTGGATGCTAAAATCTTGGGCGTTCCAACGCTTGTGCTAGACACGGTATTGGACATTGCTCCGCTGGTCGAGGATATCGTAATAGGTACTGGAACTCTGGAGGGGCCAGGTATCACCCTTGTTGTTCCTTTAATGTCCGCACTTCCGCCGACTGCAGAGGATGAGGTCACTTTCAACACAATAGGAGAGCTCTGATTCTGGAGGGACACCTTTGCCACAGATCTGTGGTCATCCAAAGACTTAGGTCCTGAAGTAGTGACTATCTTTCCTTGGTCGATATGGTGTGGTACACTTAAAGTAATGCTATCTGGGGATTTGGACGGCGACACAGACACAGGGATGCTAACCATTTTAACAAAGACTTGCTGAGGCCGACCGGCTTGCGATACACTTTGCTGCTGAGAAACAACTTTGGGACAAGGAGTCACTGAACTGGAGACTCCGCAAGTCGAGGAATCCACTTTCATTATAGTTTTCTTTACTTCCGACCCCGATGTTGAAGGATTCGTAGGCCGAATCTGAACTTGGACAGTCTTTAGAGTTTGCACTGCGTTCGTCTGAATTTTGGACGTGACCACACTTTGAGGTCTAACTACCAGGGGCTTGAGAGTTACATCAGGGTTCATGGCAAGCTGATTTGTTGCATTTGCAATAGCCAATTTGTCCACAGATATCTCCGTCGGCTTTTCTCCAACACCTAGACCATCACTGTTCACCTGATGTATGACTACAGGAGTCTCCCGGTTTTCTTGTATCACGATGACGTCCTGTTTATGCTGAAGTGGGACTGGTGAGCTCTTCGAAGGCACTGCCAGTACTTCTTGTTTCGACTGATATGGATCGGCTTCTTTCTTGACGGCAAGCGGTGCTGGTGCCTCTTTCTTTGGTAAATGTATGGTGACTTCCTTCTTCGGGGACAAAACTACCACTCTCTGATGGCTCACATTTTCTTCCTTTGCTTTACTAGGCGACGGCAGACGCTTTAATGTCTTGAGTTCGCCCGATGGTATACTTCCAGGATCTTTGTCTTCAAGCTTTAAAATTATGCAACTGCTATCTAAAGCCTTGTTGCCAGGTGTACTACAGCTCTCTTCAGTTTTTGCAATGATCACCATGGAATGACTTCCCTCAGTTTTCGGAATCATCGCTGGAGACGAAACATCGGCACTTTCACTACTCCTCATATCAGCCTTAATAACCTCACTCTTCATGATGGAGTCTGTGCTACAGAGCTCTAAGTCTGATCTTCCGGATGATGAGACAGCTTCAGCCTTTTGTAGTGTCACAGGATTTGATTCCGTGTGCTTGGATTTCTCTGGCAGGGACATTTTTACGGGGACTACATTAACAGTTTTAGTCTCGCACACACCTGAGCTACTAGAGCCACTGGGTCCGGCTGGCTCAGGAACACCTTTAGACTGCTGCGGGCCAACCGATTTTATCGATGATACGACTTTGTGTAAAGGGCTTGCGTCAGAGCCCCGAACAACAGCAACACTAGTTTTCAATTCGCTTACGGACGTTGAGGTCAACTGATGCGATGTCACTCTTACAGCAGCTTTTGATGCAGCCATGATATTCAATCCACTGGGGCGTAATATGATTCCTGGCGAGCTAACTTTTAACGTAGTTATAGACGAATTTTTCTGAGATGAGACTATAGGAGTATGCGGTGGATGAACAGGAACTTTCGCAGACTGCGACAACAGTGGTGGGGAAGTTGTGGTAGAAGAAGCCATGGTTTTGACGATGTGCGCTGTTTTCACGGCAGGTGTACTGCTAACCTTCGTAGAGTGGAATGAAACGACGGCCTCTTTCTGAACCCTTTGGGCTGGTAAAATTCTTTGTTCACTTTTAACGGCATTCAGCTTCAACTGCTGGGATGTTTCAGCCGGAACTTTCGGCGCCGATGTCGTCTGCAAGGTGTCAGCAACTGTTTTTCTTAACGCCGGCGCTAGGACGGTAGTGCTGCACGTGGACTTCGTAGCATTCGTAGCCGTGGCTACCGTAGTCTTCTGCTGTACTACGTTAATTTTACGTGTCTCGCGGGTAGCCTGCGCACAGATTCGCTCCACTTTCTTCGAGCAACTTTCTTCTGCACGCACTGCTGGGGGAGAACTAACAAAAACTTCAACAGCCGAATCTGGATTGGCATTTGTTACAGGGATTTCCGCATTTGCTACTATAACTGGTTCAGAAGTTTGAGCAGGCGATGAAGGCTTAGGTAATGACAGCGGATTCGCTGATGAAACGAAAGACGAAACAGATTTCTCTTGATCCAACTGACCTGGATTGGGTACTGACTCTGCTGTACACGAGGGATAAAGAACACTCACTGCCGATTTAGAAGGTGATGAAGACGTTTCAGACCCGGACGTTAGTGTGATCGACGAGGAGGAAATTTGATTTGAACTAATTTGATGAATCACAGGGCTGCTATCAAGATCAATGACTTCGACTGTGTCGGAGTCAGGCACGCTCACTTCAACTGTATTTTCTATAATAATGTCTGCCTGCTGAGGTGAGGGTACTACACAAGAGGAGTCCACAATGTTCAGGCTACTTCCCGTAGCTTTATGGCTCTCATCAACTCCTTCACTAGGATCAGGACTCAACGCCAAACCAGGAGCTGCGGGTTCAGTTTCGTCCACCGTTACTTCCATGTCATACTCAACTACAAATCACAAGCAAGAAGAACTATTAATCTGTGGAAAAAATTCAATTAATAAGCAGTTGGGAGTAAACTTACTTTGTTTTACTGATGGTGGCGTCGGTGGTATTATTTTAATTTTCTTGGCGAGCAGAGGAGAATTTTCTGGTTCTATACAGCTACTAGGTCGTTTTGTGGACGGGACAACCGAAGCTTTTTGCAGTCCAGGCTGGGGACTTTGAATAGTAGATACGGAAGGCACTGCTTCAGCAACTCTCCGATCGAGGTTCGATGAAGTAGGAACTCTAGGATCTGCTTCTGCTACAGTATCATCTGCATCAATATTTTCGCCGTTCGATTCCACGCCATCATCATCCTCTTCAGACACCTGAGAGACTTCAGGCTTTCGTCTCTCACTTAATTTACCTCCCCCTACAGGTTGAGGTGAATTAGGCACAGGGGATTCTACAGTAGACTCAGGGACCAGACTGGCGCTTGCAGATAAACGGCTACTCTGACGAGCCGGAGATCTAGCAGTATGAGAAGATGGAGCAATGGTCAAAGTGGCAGTCTTTGATTCAACGGAGGCAGGTTGACTCTTATTTACACCCTTCCTTCCCGATGAGGACGATGTCTTCTCTCCCCAGATGGGCTCAAAATGTTTGACCTGGTGTAAAAACAGCCAATGAATTAAAGTACATGTTGTATCTAAATAAGTATAATTGGTCATGACTAAATTAGTACCTTCCAAGGATCAAGTTTCAAACGTTCTCGGTCAGCTTCCAACTTGTTCTTCTGCCGGTGTTCCGGGGTCAGCTCTCCAGCGGAAAGCCTATCCCTCCACTCTTGGCAGGATTTGGCAAAAAATTCATTCGTGAGCGCAGAGCTGCTTAACCTGTGTACAACAAAACAAAAATTCACAACATTTTCGGCGCTATATTTTATAAAGATGACAATAATTATAGCATTCCGTAAATAACTCAAAGTTACCTCAGTCCATTATCTGGACTATTGACAGTGTCAACTTCAGGAAGAAGCTGAAGAAGCTTATACTGATATAATGGGGGCAGCATGGCAAAGGTATGCTTATTAAGTATAGCTCTGAGATTCACTTGGGTAAGCACTGAACCAGGGGTTTCCAAATCGATGTAGCGATCTTTCTTCGTCTGTTCCACCTGCTCAGCGGTTGACAACTTCTTGTTTCTCTTTTTCGGTCGTCCTGCACCGAAACCCGGGATTGACGCTAACACTTCTTTCATTGTCTTTGGCTTCGGGGAAGCCGGAGGACGGGGTAAAAATGGTTTAGGAGAAGCTCCAGAAGAGGTTTTTCTCAGATCAGGTGAATCAGTAGCTACCGCATTTTCTAAAAATTAAGTATGCAAATCAATTGTAATGATTTCAAAAATATTGATGCATATAGAATTTTGATAAGATTGAAGACTCATTAATAATCTTACGATTTTGGGCCGCTAACGTGGCTGCTTTCACCATAGTTCGGGTTCTATACATTGACGCAGTGGCTAGCCTACCGGTAGTAAATATCCTCTTCCGCTTCCTCCTTCGCCCAGGTTGAACTCTTAAGCCTTTATTTCTTTCAGCTGTGGTAAGGACGAGTTGATCGTTATGATTAGTTCCACAATCCGGTATCTCCACTTCTTGCGCCGGAGAAAGTGAAATAGTCGGGTCTTCCAGTACGTTATCATCATCATCATCATCCTCCTCAAGCTTCTCGCTTAAAGCTGTTTCTTTTTCAGGCTTTGTAGTCGTAATTATAACCTCTTCAATGGGATCAGTTTCAATCAGTTCAGTCTCCAAAATAACTGCAGCGTCCATTGTTGTCTCCCCACCACTAATACTTTCTGTATTTGTATCATCTGCGAGCTCAATATGATTTATTAGCTTCATCTCTGGATTTGGGCCTGGTGTTTTAATTTCATAAATTGTTATTTCGTTAGACAGTGAGCGGAAGGACATTTTAACACCATCAGAAACTTGCGACGTCCCGGCAGAAGAACCCGTAGTAGGTAATTCCGAACCTGAGGATACCGACTCCGCCATTTTTAACAGAACAACTCCTGTTTATTATTAATTCTTAACATCTATTTCACAACAGCAGCTGGGGAAGATATTGTGGCATTTATTTTCATTAAGCTTCAACAGTGCACAATTTATCTGGTTGTCCTCAGGTCACACTACAAAATGGGACAATAACATCACGGTCCATTTTCAGATCCATCGTTGTTTCCAGAAGACAATTGCTACGAATTCCATGTCTTCCACACGGCTTCTTTACCCTCTTCAATAATAATAATCCATCAATAATTTTTTTCCCATAAACTGATGCAAGAAGAAGAAGCAAATGTAACTGATGAGGAATCATCGTCATCATTAGATCTTATACTTCTTGAATTTGACATCCCGCAATCTTGTTCGTACGCGCACTTTAATTGTAAACATCTTCTTCTGATTCCATTTTCAATCCCGTCTCTTTATCGTCAAAAGAAAGATCCAAAATTAGGGAATACATAAATTAAAACACAGTAACGATGATGAAAAACAAGGCAAAGAATTTTTATCCTTCTGCACTTTCACATGAAAAACGAAAGTGTCCAACAGAGACACAACAACAACAACAACAAGACACACAATTGATGCTAACTGGAAACTCACATTTTGAATCGTTATCTCCAGAACAACAAATTGTGTAATCTAGATAAAAACTAAAATTTCTGAACATGTTTGGGAGCTATTTTGGATTAATTTATTACATTTCTGAAGGCCAGCGTACTTTTATTAACCTAAGTTCTTTTTTCATTGTGGTCTGTTCCTTCGTCTTCCTCGTCTGTTGTAGTTGTAAAGGGCTCCAGCATATGTACGACAGTGACTCACCTTTGTCCTCATAGTCCTCGTCCATATGCATGTATATCACCGCCTCAGCTATGGACAATGGCACCTCACCACGACTCACAACTGACAGACGGCAACAAATTCTACTGCTTTTGTTGTTCTTTCCGTTCTCTTCCAAACCCACAAGATGGCCATAATTCCAAAAAGTGACTTGAACCCGCATTTATTTGAAACTGGAATGTGAATTCCGAAATTATAACTTTTCACCGAATTCGGACGTGAAATTTTGCGAAACCGCATGGTCAGATTGCTCTAGGACGAAAGAAGTCTCGTGTCAGCGACCCTAAGCGTTACGGGTAAAAATTACATTAGCAAGTATTCAGTAAATTAGCATGGAGCCTTTCAGAACTTTCGTTGGCTTACTGATACTTACTTTGGCACAGCAGTTTAATTAATTGTTTCCTGAATTTATTTGCAGGGCTACTACTAAGGGCATAAAATGGGTAGCCTTATGAGAGGATGGTTGAGGGGTACTCAGAGCTCGATGCGGGCACTGACTTATTGCCAGGCCAGAAGCATACGATGCTCTGTTCCGGTTTTGAATAATGAGAGAAAAAAGTTGGATGAAGAAGCCGTGGTTCTTACGGACGACGGGCGTGTTATCGTCTGTTGGCATCCAGAAGTACCCGTTCCTTATGAATTGACTAAGCCAATACCCGCTGAAGCGATGCCGACAGATACGACACTAAAAGTTCAGGCGTTGACACCGGTAATTATATAGTGAATGGATTAAATCATTATGATCACCATGGTCACGAGATGGGATCTGTAAATTATGTTTACTTGTTGCAGGCTAAGGAACTATTTCGTAGGAAGAATGAGCAGATGGTAATTGATGAGCTGATGCAGTTAACAAATACATCCAAGTATACATGGCTTCCTAAGAGACGGAGACAACGTTATAGGGAACTGGATCCTCTTAAGGAGAAACGAGATCGTGAATATTTGTAGTGTTCTTCGTTGTACTGATTTTTGGTGGGGTTTGTTTGAATGAATTTGAAACTTGAAACTTGCTTCGGCAGCAGTAATCGACCCAGACGGTGGAGATTTAGCCTTTTGGTTTGAAACTAGGAGCTTTAGATTTATTTCATTTTTTGTACAAAAACAAGTGAAAAGTAAACTTGTCTTAACAGAAATTGAAGAAGGACACAATCTAAATGAGGTTTAATCCACTTCCCCATGCCGAAAGGTCTTGATTATAGCACAAGGGAGAACCTACAGAAGAGGTCTTGAGACTCGAGGATCTCTATGGTAACTTGATGATTGTTGTGAGGTCATACTACTACCGTCTTCAAATTTGTCCGCATCTCGAACCGCTGGCATGTTTCTGTGCTGTGGATAGCTGGGCATAAGGGCAGGTTCGCAAGCTGCAAAGAGAAATAGCATTCTAAAAACCTTGAAAACGAAAGATGGAATTAACAGTTAAGAAACTCACGAAGGGGTGCTTCTCTGAAGTAGGAACTATTCAAGCACTCATCGGCAGATGCTCGCTTTTTCGGATCGTACATGAGAAGAAAATTCATAAGCCGCAAACCAGCGGGCGATAACAGTGGGAAGCGCAATTTGACGTTGTTATATCGTTGCTGCTTCAAGGTGACATTTTGCACTGCTGGAAGACTTGAAAATTCGGGCCAAATTGTATCATTGGGTGACCCAAGAAGATCTATTATGAGATCTAGTTGATGAATTTCGGAACGTCCAGGCAGCAGGGGCTTATGGGATAGCAATTCCCCAAATATGCACCCAGCAGCCCACATATCCACGGCAGTTGTTTGCGTCTTGGCGTTGAGCAATAACTCCGGTGCTCTGTACCAAAGAGTCACAACGTTCGGAGTCATAGGTTGCAGAGGCAGGGAATATTTTCTTGCCAAACCAAAGTCAGCTACAGAATAACAGAAACACATAAATGCAGACAAAAGAGTAAAGAAATCACACAAATGAAAAAAAAGGTGAGAAGCGGTTACCTATCTTGACAACCCCTTTGTCAGTCATAAGAAGATTCGACACCTTCAGGTCACGGTGAACAATAAAATTATGATGCAAATGGCTTAATCCTTCGAACAACTGGATCATGATGCATTTAATTTCTGGCTCTTTAAACGGCGACTGCATGTTGTCCAGCAAGCTTGCCAAATCTTGTTCGCAATATTCCATCACCAAGAACAAACTGTAAACATCCACTACTATTACTCACATCCCCAAAACATAAAGCTTCACAATGAAATTTAACTACCTCTCCAAATTCCGCCCCACAGCAATTTCATTTAATTTGACTACATTCTTGTGACGAATGCCCAGTAATAAGGAAATTTCTCTAAGCGCACTCAACGGAAATCCATCCTTCTCTCGCTCCATCCGTAACTTTTTCAGGGCTACCACCTCTTGATTTCTTGTATCCTTTGCACGATCTGCGTCCCAACAACAAAATTTTCAACATCATCACCAAGATAAGTTGAAAAACTTAAGCTTTTTTGTAGTTATCTGAAACGTGTCCTTGTACATTTGAATGCCAAACTTACATACAACTCCGTATGTTCCCTCTCCAATACGGTTCAGCTTTTCGAACTCACTGACTGACCTACATGATCCGACCTGCGATAATGATACAAGACACTTGTCAGAGATTCATTCCAATCCTGATTAAATAAGAGCTGTTAACAAACCACAGATTCATAGACCACCTACCATATCAGTTTCTGGTACTTCCACCACAGTCCATGTTCGAAATGACACAATGCCAGTTTTCTTCGCCCCTATCACATCCGAATCCATTTTCCCAACCTTGTCCATGTTTCTTCTGGACCCTTGAGTTGTAGGTCGTAGCAACTAATGTGATTTTCCGCAAGAATCTGGCTAAATGCCTGCAATTTATACACCTGTAGAATGACTCTTTTTTAGGTTTGTAGTATCTACAAGAACTGAGTTTCGATTGTTGTCAATCCAAATCCTGTGACATTTACTTCGTTGACCCCGAACTGCATTTCGTGCTCTCGTGTCAATCCAGGCTTCCAGACAGCAACCACAGGCCGTGCCGAGTGCCGCCGCCGACAATTGCTTACAAATACGCCCGCCATCAAGAATTTCCAGCATTGCTCAATGACTACACAACGTTTCTGCGGGTTTCCTTGAACATTCGTGACCGTCCGAAGTTTTGTGAAAAAGTTCGAGCGTTTGTCAAAGAGTTATCGAAATTATTGTGGAACTGTGAAATTTTGGATCGATCTAGTCACGTTTAATGAAAGGGATTTTCCATTTAATTATGTAGGAAGGCAGCTAAGGGCGAAAAATTCTCCGTTGGTGGGCTACTTCCATAAGTAAGGAGAGACATCAGTCTGTCATCGTCGTGTGTCATCAACCTTGTAAGCATTTTATTTTCCGAAGTTGGCTACTTGATCGAAATAAAGTTGTGCTGATGAATTTAGAAAGCATGTATAATTCAGTGAAGTACGGTTTTTAACTTTTACAAATTTTATAGGTCTTACTGAAAGTGGTGTTAAAAAGGTATCTCACGACCTCGGTGTATTTTGGTGAGAGCCACCAGCCCTCCGACTCGAAAAGAGGTATAATGTTTTATTAAGTATTATGAACAGTTGTTTGTTTTTGTCGTCATTTTGTGAAATATTGTTAATTTTACTGGTATATTTTATTTTTAGTAATTCGGAGGCCACTGATATAATTGTTGCCCTAGATACTGTGCGAATTGAACTACTTCTTGAGAAGTCGTCCTGTCTAATTATTTGAAATGAGTGACCAGTTTCGAAAAGTGGAGCAGTACTCACCGAAATCATCCCCCAGAGGGTCACGATCTCCGGTTGTACCGAGGCAAGATTCTACGGGCACACTGAAAGCAACGATTTCATTAGGAAAGAATCCATCAATAGTTACTGCTGGTCCATTTTACCTTGTGAAAGAACGACCACCTGATAGCGAATTGACTGGTTCAACAAATCTTATGTCCCATTACGGCCTTGAGCACTCATACAACAAATCCAGTGGGAAGCGAGTACGGGACACCTTATCTTCATTTTTGCCTCTACTTCCAGGCTACATTGATAGCCCTGGTCATATGGATGGAAGCTCTCTGAGATTAGTGATTGATAAGCCACCCGTTGGTGGCAAGGAATTAATGCCTCTAAATTCTCTACAAATGACCGGATTTCGATTACATCCTGGTCCCTTGCCCGAGCAACTTCGCTCCATGTATTTGTCTCCCACGAAGAAAAAGCATAAGCATAAGAAGCATAAACACAAAGCCGGAGAAACTCCAAGTCACCAGGAATCCAGTGCAGCTGAACTTGCGGCCGCTGCGGAGAAGAAACATAAGAAACAGAAACGACATGACGATGATAAGGAACGGAAAAAGCGGAAGAAGGAAAAGAAAAAGAAGAAACAAAAGCATAGCCCCGAACATCCATCTTCAGCTGGTACGTTCTTAATATTCTGCTGTATTCCCATATGTAATTATTCCAACCTGCCACAATCTCCTCTCTAATCCATTTTATTTTTTTCAGAATTCCAGTAAGACATGCCTCGGCATCCATAAGCCAACAAAAAGAGTGTCTCCGTTTATACCGACCGATTTTTTCATACTCTACCATCGAAACGAACTCGTTTTGCGGATTTTGCGGGAATGTTTGCAACTATTAATCTCCTCGCACGTAAATTAATCTTTGGAATAAGTGGGAGCGTTTTTTGGTTAAGATTCTCTATATGCGTGTAAGTAAGTAAATGTTGACAACCTCCCAATGTTGTCTCGTATCGTTAGCTGTATATACGTCTATCCCTGTACATATGAATCAAGTATTAGTGCAAGGATTGTAAGAATAAAAGCTAAAAGTGTGACGTCTTTCTCTGTTATTACAAATCTGCCGGTAATAAATACTTTCCATTTCTGGAATGTTTCGTGATAAAAAACTAATCCATTCCGACGACCTTAACATGATGAAGTTGATGGGGAAAAATGCCTCGAAGAAAAATAATTTCCAGCGCTAGGCTTTAAATTGCAACGGTCGCGAGAGGACTAAGCAGTGAGCAGATTGGATTGTAAGGGAAGTGTACATAGGGAAGGGAGTAAGCAAGCAGTTTGTTGAGCTGTGAGCAGTGAAATCAAGCAGCTTTGTGTTCGTTCGTTCATCCAAATAGGCAGCAAAGGGAATTGCTTCACAGCATTCAGAGTGGGTGGAGACAGGAGCTTTATTTGTGAGTGCAGGAAAAAGAGGAGAAGTGTCTGTTTCCTGTGTGTAAAAAGTTGATTCCCCAACGGAAGATATTGAGCCCTTTTAGGTTAGTCAGTCGTCGCCTCGGAGTATCTCGGAGTCGGAAAGTAGAAGATCAAGAAGAGAGGGAGAAATGCAAAGAACAGGTGAGATCAGAGCATTTAATTAGCCTAACCTTTTAATCCACAATTTTTCTAAATCCTGACAAATTGACACTCTCGTCAAATTTATCCACCTTCAAAGCTCGTCCCTGTCAAAGTAACACTTCCTGCTCTAAATTTACACATCCATTTTCCTCCCGTGTCCTGTCACTAATATTTTCGCGCCAACCAAATTTTATTCTGAATTGTCCGTTACTAAGCTCTTGTATACATACAGGAATGAGGAATTCATTCTCTAGAAATTATCTGCGGCTTCACTACAACTGATTTCGGAGTAATTTTAAAAGGAAATTTTCATCATACATTCAAGATAGTGATTTTTGTGGTTTTTTGAAACCCTGTAGACATGTCGTCATTGCGATCTGGGCCCCAGCCGTATCGTCAGTCTCCTGCTGTAAGTTTGAACTTTGAATTTTTGTTTCACTTGTTTTAGTAAGTAAGATGTCATAATTTCATGTTCATAGTAATAACAGTAATAATAATTATGTGAAATTTAGACTAATTATACTCCCGGTTCCATGGTAATTTAATTATTGTCTGGTGAAAGAGTGTGCCAAAAAATTTGCAGTCATTGTTATGGAAAGTTGTGGGCAGGGTATATAACTTTTTGTTGTAGGAATTATTGGTGAACATTTTGGAGGATGAGGTCGTCGATGATATTAGTAATTCGTGTCCTGGAATAATCTGCAGTGTACGTCAATGTTTAATGAGTGGGGTGATTAGTTTTAGAGCTAATAATTAATGCTGTATACTGTTTCGTTCGTCCTTTGTGTACGTAAGTAATCATGACGATGATTCACCTGGTATCAATTCATGTTGTTTGGAATTGTGACATCGTCTGTGAAAGGTTGTCATTATACTTCCAACATTTGTCACCTTCACAGTTTATATCGCGGGTCTATGGAGAACTGAATTTTCGTAAAATAATTATTTTTGGTTTGTCTCCTTGTGGTAGAATATGTTGTGAATTACGTATGGGCATAAACGGTATTTGATCTTAGGCCTAATGCCTTCAGAATATGTATTCATGCATTAACCCTGATGTGTCAAAATTTGTAGTAATAATTCTCGTCGATTATCCCGGCATTGCAAGCCACCTTATGATATGCCTCATCGTTGCTTGATTACAAGGCGGGGTAATCAGTGTCTACATGTGCGATAGTACTTCATCCGAGGTGGAATACGTTTGACCGATATTCATCTCTCCTTTTTTGGGCTATATTGGCAAAGGTTGAAACTGCCAGGAAAATGTCACTAAAAGGGCATACAGAAACCTTTTTGCAATATGAGCCTCTAGACGAATATACAAGCGCTTATGTTTCTAAAAACTTGTAGAAGGTCAAGCATTAGTGGAGCTAGGGTACGGAAATGGACTGCGTATTTTGGCCTCGTTCAAAGGCTCCAGGAGCTCTATAGTCTGTTTCACCGTCCAAATAGGATGGAATTTCATGCTAAATATTTTGACGGGATAATTACTCTGCTGAGAAGCTATTGTTAATCAGGGCACATGATACGCATTTAATTATTGAAAGGATGTGGTCATGGAATGTAGAGTGAGGGTATCAGCAGAAGTGCACATCAAATAGCAAGCGATAACGCTTCTCTATCAGATGTTATCAGTGCTCGGATCATCATGGAATGCTAGTTGGTAATTAGTCTGTATATAGCTAGTGTAGCCAAGAATGTTGCAAGACAAAGGCGATTGAGTATCTGAACAACCCTTCATTTCTTGAGTGATGTCCAGGCGATTTTTTTTCATAAGATGGAAATCCAGCCCTCTAATGATATCAGTGTTGAGATCGGCATGCGGAAAAATAAGGAAGATTCCTTAGCCTCCCCTACCTTCCCTTCTATCAATTTTTGGCTGTTTTAGTGTGTCGTATGCAAAGACAGTGTTCTACGGCGCTCCCCCTCCATTTGCTGATGCAGATATGCCAGCAGAACAGGGCAAAAGGATAGGGTGGTCCACTCATGACTGAAGAAGGGTTCCATAAGCCTTATGGAAGCATTCTAGGAATGAGCAGATGCAAAAAGAGAAACCGGGTAGAATCCTCGCCGAGAATGCACACAGGGAAAGAGGAAGGGAGTGTTATGGAGAGAGACTGGCATAATAGTCTCCCCTTTCTATTTTGTAAGTTGCGACTGAATGTAGGCATGATTTTATATAGATTTTTCCCATAAAGGACCGCAAGTATAGCAATCCTCCTGAAATGTTGTATTTCCCAACAAATCCTTCCCTTCTGTATATATGTTCTCCTGCTCTTGCTCTTCCATAATATTTTCTCCACCATCTCTGCCTCGCTTCCTTATATGTCTGTATGTAAGTGCAAGGTTGACCCTGTGCATTTTTATGTTGCACAGTCAGCAGAGTTCTGCATCTGCACTGTACGCGCGCCCGTCTGGTGAAGATCGAGTTTTAAGGGCCCTTATATACGAATCGTAAATATTTCTTTCCGTTTCCATGTTTCTGTTTATCGGTTTCTATTGCAACACACTCATGTAGTATGTATGCAAACAGGGATGTTTTACTCATTTTTATCGCAATTTAAAAGGCACGTGCTTGGGGAGGTAGGAAAAGGTTGGGATAGGGGTTCACCTGGAAGAGTGGGTATTTACATACTGGAATATATGGGTTCATAATGGGAAAAAAGGTAGACTGTTATTTGAACAGTGGTTGGTTGGTTGGCTCGTTCGCAGAGCAATATAATATTGAACTGCTTTAAAAGTGAAGCAAGTATAAAGCTTTTGGTGAACTGAGTGACTGAGGGAGGGAAAGAGAGATATAGACAGACAGACAGAAAGAGGGAGAGGAAGAGAGAGAAGGATAGGAGAGGAAAAGTTTGTTCTTGTTGTACTCTCTTTCCTCATCGTCCCGTGTACATATGATCTGTCTTCTTCCCTCTCGGTAATCTCATCCAGACCCAGCACGAACAGACCGTCGTAGTCGCTCTTGTCGTCGGAGGATTATAGAAGCCCACCCCGCGTGTGGTGTATGGAGTATGAGTCTTTTTCTTCAAACTCACTCGTCGTCAGTCTGACTGCTGAAAGTTTGTGAAGGAAGCCCATTCCAACTCTTGTTCTTCGTCTGCTCCGTCTTCTTCTTCATGCTGTTGTCAATACTTTAGTTTACATTTGAAGACAGAGACAGTGCGTGCTTCTATGGCTGATGATTTTGTCCCATGTGAATAATTTTGTAGTGTGGAGAAAAATAAATAATTGAATGCTAGAAGTTGAATATCTTTGTGAACCAGAAGGTGAATTACTAATAAACTTGAGCAGTGTCTCGTCTGCTAACTTTGTCCGTCGCGAAGAGATAGGCGATCATCCAGCAGGACTGTTGTTAACAAGTGAGTGGATTAATCTAAGCAGAATTATGTGCCGGTTGTAATGTTATTATGTTGACTATACTTAGTTGCGACGCTGTCAACATGTAGAACGCTTGGTTGCTTGTCGGCTAGGGCTAGGAAGCGAGCAAGCTACTCCCTGACCCTGCATCTATAAGGCTGCCTTTGGGCTTGATTTCTTTAATTAGACATGTCCGCTACTGTAGAGGGTTATTTTTCTATTCATTTGCTAGCGTTACTCTTGTTCTTTGATTTTCTACTGCTTCCTTGCCGGTTGGTCATTTTAGAAATATCATTTTGAAAAGCTTTGAGTTGAGCCGTTGCGGTAGAGCTCTAACACATTTTTTGTTGCTATTGTCATCGTTTATTAACGACTGTCTGTCTGCCTGTCCGTCTATGTGAGCGGTTTGGTTTAACTAACAAAGTTTTAGCGGCATTATGTATTTGGCTGTTGAAACTTGCATTGCTTTGTTTACATTGGTATAAGATATTATGGGGGAGGAACAATGAAAAGAGTGTTGCTTTCTAAATAAAAATTTCGCACAACAGGACGACGACGCGAAGGAAAAGCCGGGTGGAGTCTGTGACAGTGACAGTAAGAAAAAAGGATCATCATTGTCATTGTCATCATCCTCATCGTCTGGAGCTTCCGCTGGATTTCAGAAAGTTGTCAGTGGACTGAAATTCAAGACTAAATTGAATGAAGTTTTCCACAAAATGAGCGGATCGGGTTCAGGAGGAAACACGACGACCTCAGGACAAGCGCAGGCTGGGAATTTGGCGAGTGCCAGTGCTTCAGCTGCTAGTTCATTATTGTACTCAAGTGGTGTCGGTGGTGGGAGGGAGTCTTCAGTTTCTAGTGGTGGAAGTTCTAGTCTCTTAAGAGGATATACATCTGGTCTGGATAAAACAAGATGGGACGACGCAAATAAACAAAAGAGCAGTAGCTTGTCAGGACGTTATACTTCTACAGCAGGAAACATCACTAGTGGAAGTGGTCTTACGACGTCTTCAGGTCTTGCGAACTCAGCTACTAACGTCATGTCGTCTGCAACTACAAACGGAACGACAACAAGTACAAATATTACAAACGGAAGTGCAGCCCATACGAATGGCAGTTCTCTTACTGGCACCGGAGCACTCGGATCTGGTCCATACAGTATTAATGCAGGCAACTACCGCCTCGCCAGTCTCGATCGCTTAGCTCAACGCCAGAAACTTTATGAGCACCAAAATGGCTCTGGAGAGAGTGTAAGTTTTCCCTAGGCCTTCCTTTCATGTCTTCCCTCTACTCTTCTATTTATCTCTCTTGCTCTCCCTGTCCATGTCTTCTTCTGGAAGGCTGCTGAAAAATTATACTCTGATGTTGTAATCAGGTTCGCCCAATTTATTGAGCAGATCGGCTTGCAATGAATTGAGCCTGTAATGCACTACAAGCATCAAAGTTTTACATGCTTCAAATTGTTTAGGCTAAGATAAATTATTTATCTCGACATAGCTACCGTATTTGTATGCGATGTTGTGAATTTTGAAGTCCCTTGCGGCGTTTTCATCGATTTTCCTAAGAGCTTCCCTTCTTGTAGCTTCTCAGAAAGAGACCTAAAAGGAAGTGCCCAATTTGACAGCGGCCAAGACTTCTCTGTTGTTTACACGGGCTTTGCAAATTCAATTTTTCTCTAGCCTTGTCTGCTTGCAGAATAAACGTATCATAGAATGACTTGAGGTTCCATCGAGCGTTTACGTAAAATACAATGTATCCACCTGGTTACCCAGAATGGAAAACTGTTATGTTGTTGGTACTATTATTTGATCGCACGTGCTCATGAGATTCTGAATGTCTGCTTGTATCGACGGCGTAACAGCGTGAGAAGGAATGATTTCCTCCTAGGGCATGTAATAATCTATTATTTCCACTTTTTTGGAGTCAGTTGTGCTGGATGCTCTTCATTCGTTTGTAATGTCTTATTTGTTGGCGAGGGTTGCTGAAAGGGCTTGCTTACTTGCATCAGTTTTAGATAGTCACAATAGGATGTTCTCGAGGTTAGGATTATTATCGTCATCATATCTGTCTGATGCTACTAAAAGGAAGTGATCTAGTATTCATTATGATGATGATGAGAGTGTAAATAATGGCATAATACGGCCATTCTAATTACTTTAGTGGGTGTAATTTACATATCCTAATGCTAATGTGTCAGCACAAGCAGAAGGTGTAACAGCATGCCGTTTTCCTCCACGTTATCGTCCTTACTGTTTGTTCAATCAACACTGACAATTCATTGAATGTTGTTTCCCCTGTAAAAACTTATGAGGGTGTAGGCTTTATATTTCTTGGAAAAATGGAGCATGCAGACATTCAGTCGTTCTTGATGGCATCTTTCTTATGTGTGGTTATAAATTCTGCTGAGGGAAACACATTTGAAGAAATGGTTGTTGTGCATATTGCATAGGGGAAATGCTGTCTCATGTACTGTATGTGTCCGTCTGTGAATATGACTAAGTGCAATGTTTTGTAAACTATAGATTCACCGAGTACTTCATGTGGTTTGTAAACACACGGATCTATGGGCGTGACAAAGTGTATAATAATAAAAATGGAGAAGCATATGGGCATTTGTTTTGGAGGGCATGTCAGGCCTAAGCTATTTAGTACTCGAGATAATGCAAATGATTCTAAGTTTTTGTGGTTCCTTATGGGAGGAGTTGTTTACCACAGATGGCTTGCTGTTAGGATTAATTAAGAAAGAGGTTGCTAATAGTGATGCATGGATAGTAATGCACTTTCTGAGGGTTTTTGCAGTATCTAAACCTTCAGTGATGATTTGTTGCTCGTGGAAAACTTGGTTGTGCTTTCAGACAGGGCTGTCAGTTTGACTTTCAGCCATTTTCAAATGCGGCAGTTGTGTATTTTTTGTTAGTTGTGTCGCCGTCGTGTGACAAATGAGGTAGTGTCTCATGTCAGTCAACAGTCGTACATAATTACTTTTCGCAGCTCGCACGACGATGGTGCGAGTGCCGTTGCGTGTTCTGTTGTATTTTTAAGTGTTGTTGCCTAGGTGAATTCTCTGTTGTTTTATTTCTTCATCCCCTCTGTGCGTCTCATAGAAGAATCGATTTGAGCCCTCCGAAGTGTCGGCCCGTAGCTGCTACGACGGCAATGGAAATCACGAAGAGGGGAGAAGGAAAGAATGTTCTGTAGACTCGTGCCGTGGACGCTGTGAAATTACAGGAACGTCTTACTAATTTTGAGTGTGGCAGACAGTGTTTGACGAGCTGAGATTGTGAGTGGAATAGTGAGCAGACGAATTAATGGTATATATACATTCTTCATATTATACCAGTTGGTAGTAAATTTGTTCTTTAGGCAAGGCGCGCTGACTGACTGAGTATTGTGTGTAGGCAGGAATAGTATAGAGTTCTCAATTATTTAGATTTTGAATATTTTGTACACTAAAGGTTGAGCTGGATTATGACATGGACTGAAGAACTAAGTAAGTTGTTGTCCTGTATGAATGAGTAGAGTAGAGCAGACAGTCATTGTAACTTTGGTCGTGGATTATATTTATAGAACGAGAAACTGGTGTGCGGGAAAGGTTGATTCATAACTCCAGAAGGGATTATCTTCTTCTTCTTGAGGCTTTGACACCTTACCTCTCATCTTCACTGTTTAGGGAAAGAAAAAAAACTGTTCGCCTTTTATGGTGAGGCTATTCAGCGGGTTTTGTATGCTGTTGTAGGAAGGAGTGGTCTTTCCCTGGTCGCTTGTGTATACTTCAGGCTCTGATGTGAGCCTAGTGTATATAGACAGCTGAGCTCCTCTTCTTCTTTTTCTTCTTCTGTAAATGGCTTCTCAGGAAGGGACTAAAGTCAGTCGAGAGAGGCAATAATAATAACAATAATCATATGCTTATTTAACTTAAAATCCTCTCTTCGCCATGACAGCAGCAACAGCGACGACGTTTGTTTATTATACAGCATAGAAGCTTCATCCGTGTGTTTTGTCTGTCAAACAATTTGGTCTTTTTGGTGAAGTGAATATAGAGATGGATCCAATAATTGGAGAAACTGGTGGGTTGGAATGTGAGGTAATAATCTAGCTTGAAAAAATTTCTGCGTCTATGGCAAAATTGGAATTTTTTTATGAGGTAGAGAACCTATACTCAAGAGGATCATATTACTGGATATTGCATACAGCTGTAACTGTTGAGACCTTTTGCAATAAGAGCTCTATTTCATAACGAATGAGGAGAGGGAGTATGAGTATGAAGGCTTACTTAGCATGTGTGAGAATGTTTATGAAAGCTACACAAGAGCCTGGGATTTTATTTTATAGCTGAGTTATTTGAAGATGGAAGAAGCTTGAGTGTGTGCTCCAATGTATGGGGTTTAGTGTGTTGCTGTCGTGGACACCAAGTCCGGGCTGAAAGGATTCAACAGTGGTAGATGTGTTGCTGTTGCTGCTTCCAGTTCCATCATCATCATGAGCTGAAGCAAACTATGTATATATGAACAGATTCTTTGCTTGCTGTGGCACTATATAATGTTGGTATCGCCGTTGTAACGCAGATGCTGTCAACCTAAATATTATGTAAGTATCGAACCCAGAACTGTTTGAATCAAAGGATATCATCATCATAATCCTCATGTGTCAAGCTTCATATGCTTGTGTATAAAATGTTTTTTACTCACTTTCATGACAGCGAGAATGAGCTCATGATGTGTAACATAAAGTTACTATCATTTGTCCTTCTTCACAATGTAGTCGGACGTAGCCAGATCGGCCAACTGGGCCCTCGTAATGTATCATTGTTGCTGCTTCTATAGTTGTATGTGGGTGGCTTTTCTTCTGACCATTTCAGTTTCTAAGAAATTACGTAGCTGTAATGGAAATTACTATTTTTTGCGCCTATTCTCCTCTCCTGGCCCGGTGGTAAATTCAAGCGTCTGAAATAATTTTTTTCTGTAGGTAAGCGTAGTGTGTTTTAATAGCTTGGTTTGCATAAATAATTTGATTTATGTGAGTATTCATTGGTTGTAGCAGAGCTGAACTCTGTGTTCATGCTTGGGAAATAGCGCAGTGGAGCGATTTTCCCCATGAATGATTTCTCTTACTGTCAAAATGTATTAAATGGTCTGTTTCGTGTAGAAGATCTTCTTCTTCTTCCTTGTTGAACTGTGAAGTGTATTCGAGTGTTTTTTTCTGGTCGGTTGATGAGAGTTGGAGTATTATAGCTCTGGGAAAAGTATGATGATGACGATGATGATGATGAAGCGCTCTTCTTCTCAGTACTTGCATACACATAAGCTGTAATTGAATGACCATTTATGACTTTTCATGTTTACGAACCATCTGTGGTATGTTCTGTCTTACTGGAAAAGGCTAAGTGTCAAATGCGCCTGTTCTTTGCTTATCTCGGTCCGAATAATGCGCCACGTAATGAAGGCACAGACATGTTAATTACGAGGCCGCAGTCTGTTAGGTTGATGTATGATATGACATTCCGCTTGAATATGCAACAGAGGTGCTTGCTGCAGTCAAAGGGTGGACATATTCTTTTCGTTTGGACATGACGGGCATTATGACGAGAGTAATAATTCCAACTAATCGATATGCATAAACTTTGCTTAAGATAAGAAGGGATAAGCCCGGGGTATACAGGGCTTTGAGTTGACCACGGAACACTCGTTGATTTTTTTTGTGGTTATGTAAAGTAATGGTTTTACCTGACCATATTTATACAGAAAAATAGAAACTATTTAATGAAAGCCTATGTCTGAATGGATTCAGCTCTGAAATACTGATGAGGTTCTTAAAACGGAAGCGTCCAGTGTTTTCATTATAAGGAATGTTGGAATGCGTATGCGTGGCTGGAGGGTAGGGAGATGTATGAAGATTTTATCTGAGAGATCATCGAAATGAGAAAGCTACTGTCAGAAATTGACGGAGGAGTATGCGTGAATAATTTATGGAAGGTTGGATGGAGTTAATAAAAGGTTTTAAATTTCCATGGACATATTTCATGTTATTTGGGAGCTTCTTCTGACAGTCGATCGTGTTTCTTTACGTGAAATTTCCAATATGTACATGAACAGTGGGTTGAATGAAGTTCAGTTTATACTGATTTTTGGTATATAGAGGCAGTGGCT
>JAQFYD010000002.1:0-98394 GCA_034694225.1 Bourletiella hortensis | reverse complement strand
AGAGAAGGTCCTGATCTTCATAGGTTGAACGGGCTGAAAAGGAAGGCCCGTCGGAAGGCCACCGCATGAAAACAGCCTGTATGCCGGGTTGCGGCCTGCCGAATATTCAAAAACGGCATGCCAGGCAGCGGCCTCCTCTTTAAACTGCCAGGACGATTTACTGGGCAAGCCACAAAATCTGGAAAATTCTGAGTTGACAGAATAGAAAGAAACTCTGATTCTCTGTAGACGCGCAGAACAACTCCGTATGCGGGAAAAAACTGGCGGTTTTTGAGCTCAAATGCCTTTAAATGACCCGTGAGACATCCTAGTCAGGTGATTGAACGACCCAGACCGGGGTCCGCCGTTGGCAAACAACGGCTTTAAGTCATTCCGCGATTAAGAGGGTACGCCTCTCTGAACGCCAATACACGAATTTACTTGTATAGCAGTTTGGGCCACTTTCGTAGGGTGACCAGAAATCCTGACCCCGAAATCAGCACATTTTGTCATATACATATGGAAAACCGTATGTACACAATGTAATTAAATGGGAAAACCGTGACCCTCAAATCAGGACTGTCCTACTTAAATCAGGACGTCTGGTCAGCCTACACTTTCGGGTAATGAGGGTGGCAAAATTGGACATTGAGCGTTTTGCGTAATGAATTGAAAAGGGAGTGGAAACAATAGTTGCGCCGAAGGCGCAAAAATTTCTAATTTTTACTCCAAATTTTGTAGTAAGACCGTCTTTGACGGTCATAGCGGACATTTTCTTAAATCCAGGACATGTCCTGCTCTTATTTACAGGTTGAG
The DNA here is from genome assembly GCA_034694225.1 of Bourletiella hortensis. NCBI lineage: Eukaryota > Metazoa > Arthropoda > Collembola > Symphypleona > Bourletiellidae > Bourletiella > Bourletiella hortensis. The sequence continues at coordinate 97,599 of JAQFYD010000002.1, read as the reverse complement.
CCTCTTATTTTGTCCAGGGCAGCCCTACCAAAACCAGGACTGTTCTGGGCAAACCAGTACATCTGGCTGGCCAGTTAAACCGTAATGGTAACTTGCGCTCAGAAAGTTCATGAATTGGCTGGCAGTGCTGAGCATAGAAGTCTATACTGGTGCCAGCAGGTGCAATGTTTTTAATCGGAAATGCAGTAACAGAAGTTTGCATTACACTTGGTGCAATTTGATTCCCCATCTGTTTACCAAACACTCGCACCTCATTATACCTCATACCTCTTTCGTTGGGCCGAAACTCATTGCAATTAATAAATGCTGTCAAGAGGCTCAGCCTAGAATTACGGTCGGTTGATCTTCACGGGAATGCAATGGTCCCGACATTCTGGCCTACCATGCTGCTGATCTCGGAAAGACTACATTCGTGGTGGTCAAAGTCATAGAGGAAAATCCCGGAGTTCGCGGTTGTTCGTTCGGGGTCGCCAAAAGCAGGTTTTTGTGACAAGGAGTCCCGCATTCGTGTCAAGAAAGCCTAATTTTTACAAAATATAAGGCTCAGGATGCCAATTTAAAGCAAATTTTGGTCATAAGGGAGCTAATTTCGCTGGAATTCAGGCCTTACTATTCAAATTTAGTGTTTTTGGACCTAAATTTGTAATATATACTGGGACGAGCTTGACACCGCCAAGAAATCAGCAAAATTAGACGCTTGTCACGGGTCTGGGACAAGGGGGCTTTTCCTCTATGGGGACTATCTATAGTTATTCTAATCAGTCTCGTAGAAGCATGTTATAACTATATATGACAGTCTCGTTAAGTCTATCGTAATTCGTTTGTAAGTATTTGATCCAGATGGAATTTTATGAAAGTTTTTGCAATTGGTTTGTTCCGTTTTTCCGCAGTTCTGACAGCCAGACCTGTTTTTAGAAGTAACAATGCTTTACTATAATTTGGGACAGTTTCATACCTAGGATGACCAGATGACCCATATAAGGATAATCCTATATTTCGGGTCAGTTTTTTAGCGTTTAACCTTATTTTTCACATCGAAACCCATAATCAGGTCTAGACAAAGCGTAGAACCAGAAACTACTTTCCCGAGCCCATTAATTTCATAATACTTTCATACATTTTTCAAAAAACTGCCCTTTAGTAGCACTAGGTTTTTAAATGCTAACAGTTAATCTGCTCCGCAGTACCAGTTAAATGGACTGGTACGATTATAGGGCATTTTTTTGAATTTTTTTGAAAGTAGTACAGAGAGTAGTTTTGAGAGTAGTGGGCTCCAGAAATTAGTTTTTACCTGTACCCTGGACAAATGGTCGCCCTATTCATACCGCTACCCAATACCGGTAAATAACGAAACCGGTCAACTTAGCGATGCAGCTAAACCGAAAAATGCGGCAAAATGAAAAGTGTTCACACTAATTCACGTGTGGCGAACTTCTCCTGAGTTCTGACAGGTCTATAGCTCTAATGCTACTGGCGCGAGTGTTGGAGGGTCCGCTTAGGGTCACGAGGTTTTTCAGTTATACCGCAGGCCGTTGTTTACTTTTGATTGCTGTGTTTCGTTAGTTTCTCGAACCTTTGAGTTTTTATTTCGTGCATTCACCTATGACCCTCTAAAAGATGTTGTTGACTTGTATGAGGGAAGTCCTGTTGCTGAGGATATGCATGGGTCGAATAAGAAGGGATATGTGTAAACTGGGCGTGTAGTTTTCTATTCTGAGTACAGAAAGACGTATAACGTCTCCTAAGTGTACCCTGACGGGAGTGCCTCGATTTGAAGGCTAGTAATTACCAAAGAAAAACATGAAAAAAAGAATGAATCATCTTGACACTAGTTTCATATGATTTTAATTGGTTAATTTACAACAAAAGAATAGTCCTCTCTTAAAAAAGAAACAGTTAAGAGAATTGTCGGTAACGGTGGTGACAAAGGAAATTCAAATGCACGTTCATACGACTAATATGAATCGCTACAATGCTCATATTCCATACATCAATAATATGTAAATCATGATATAGGTATTGGTGAGAATTGGAATCCGAAATAATTCTGATTTTATGCCCTGCTCATGATATTGAAATAGTGAGAGAATGAACTTATGAGTTAGTCTCAAAATTACTTACAAAATTTTTCACTTATAGATAAAGCAATACCTTGATAGACAGAACAGTAGCTGACAAATGGATGTATAAATTCAAGTACCTAGGTTGGATGTCGGCTGAATGAATGGATGCATGCTAGATGTTAGGGATACATTGAGGGACAGAAGTGCAAATGAAAAGTTTCCTTTTCAACTACTAGTATTGGTAGTATCACCTAATAAGGCATCTTGCCTGCAAGGCCTGCGCACTGTGCAGGGAGAGACGCATATCACTGTTGCTTATACCACCCAATAATCCTACTTTTCGCTTCACACTCTGGAGGAAAGGACGTCATTTCCAGAAGTATTAAGATAAATGGTAGAAGAGACGTTCCTTAGTGTTGTCAAGCGTCCTGCCATTTCACTTTAAACAGAAGCCCTGTGTACGAGGGGAGTGCTGTACTAAAAAAATAGATTTGAAACATAAGGCATAGTCTTCAATCAAACGACAGACTCGCCTCTTATCGTCTGGAAAGCCTGTTTTATACCTAGTTTTGAATAGTAATCAAAGCAAACCATTTGGAAAGTAAAATCGAGTATCTCTTACACTGAAGTGATCTTTTTCACGGTTTTCAACCCATCAATTGAGCTCCTGGCTCTGAAGTCAGTCATTATAGTTTGAAAATCACGTCCACCTGTGAAACACGATATAATCCTGTGTAGTGTGTTTGCTGCGGGTGCTTTATTTATTTTCATTATATGGTCTGAAAAGTCGTGGTTCTATAATTTCAAGAGCAAGTGCTCCATAATGACATCAAGACTATATGACCATGATAATGGTCAGAGAAATAAGATACACCCCAAATGCACAATACAGGTAGAGGAGAGATGTAGAAAGAGAAAGAGAGTGGAAGCAGAGTGGAGGGGGTGAGGTGGATGAGAGAGATTTCCACTCAATCATTGCTGGATCGAAATAAATATTAATTATGAATTATATATTTGTTAAGAATCACTGGAATGGCTTACGAAATAAGTGGAGCGACCAGTCTTCGAGGGTTATCTCAAACCTTACATGAAGCACAGGAAATTCGCAGCCTTACGGTTTTAAACCCGGCCGACGCTGATGAAGACGGAGAGATATATTTCTGGAAACTGGCTCAGAAGATCTTGGAAAAGAGTCATGAAAACATACGGAATCTGCAAGCAGATGCAGTATCACTGATACAAATTCTTAGAATGCAAGGACTTCCTGAAATGAAAAAACTCAAATACATTGAAGTTTTTGCGATTTGCGACCAATCGCAGCAGGAAGAAATTTCCCAATTAATAAAGAACGCGGAAGCATTCAAATTCAGACTTTGTGTCACTTATCAACTCATTTCTCGCGACTGACAGACCCCCACGAGGACTACTCAATATTTCTTAGTGTAAAAATTTCTTAGTCACATACTCAAAAATGACGTGAATATATTCACGTAAGCGAATTCAACTCTAAAGAGAAAAGGAGTATAATAATTTGTTTTATAATTTTGACAAACGACGATTGGATCTAGTACACATACTTGGGATCATGACCGGATCCAAGAATCACTTTGTGCGATCTAAGAGTGTTGTATTGTGGTCTTAATTTATAAATTTATAGTTCATGCGGTGTTTTAATAAAGGAAACTAAAAACGAACTGGTGAATGAGCATGTTGTTCCAATGTATATCCATTGACTATAGAAAGACTAAAGGTAATTTGATGTGGTCATTATGAGACACAAGTAACATCTCGAGATTATCGTACACATCGCTGTAATTTGGCGTTGCATTTTGCAGGAAAATGCGTGAATGTCGTGAGCATAAAACTACTTCAGCATTTCGCCCTACATTGCTGCAACAGTGCCAACTGAAAGGAAACATCCTTCGGAGCAAAGATCCACACGGACTTTTGGTTTGAATTGTTTACACTTTACAAATAGGCTTGATCAAACATCTGACTGCATATTGAAGAAATGTTTTGGAGGATTCAAGACAAAACAGTCTCGGACAGGGGAACAGACGGGATAACAAGAAGCTGGATTTCGGAATCATATCCTCCAAAATTTCAGAAATTCCTATTACGGATGATGTTAAGTCCTGATTTAAGGTGTGTCTCACTGTAAGCCAAGCAAAAAATGTCTGCATTTTAAGTATTAATGTGGTAGTTAGTAAACTTTGCAGTGCTACTGTTGTGTGACAACTGGCACAACTGAAACCCAATAGATTTTTCTCTTTCAACTGGGGACGTTCACGATTTCATTCCGTTACCGGTCTCATCCATTCGGTCTTTTCCATGGGTATTACGCGTAAGTACAAATTACGAAAATCAATATGTAGCTGTAAAGGCCTTAATATCATTAGAATAAAATAAATTACTGCTATTATTCATTTCGATTAATGCTGGTGAGTAGCGTCAGAGTACGGTGATTATTGAATTTAGTTTCAGCTCGACAGTTTTATATTTCTATTCAGAGAATATTTGAAGTACATTTATTATGGTTTCATTCATAAAATATTTTAGAATCCTGTCGGTCGCAGTCACAATCTGCTAGTGTTGGAACAACATTTTAACCGATTGAAATAAATGTCCTTTGCTTCAGATGAGGCGAGTAAGAACCTAATCACATTTCGTTTGAAACATAACATGAACCATTTTATCAACCGAGCCAACTTCCAAAGGAGGTGATCAATTGTTGCTCTTTTCAACAGAGTAGAACTCCGAGGGAAACTTGAACACTGGAAACCTCCGTTTTGTAGCCGATGGCTTTCATAAAACAATGAAATCTCTTCCAACTGGGGAACTTGCTTCGATCAGCATTGCTCGGATGCATGCCCCGTCGACCGACTCGATAGATGATCATGATTTGAAAAAGGACAGATCCAATGCCTTCGGGAAAACCATATTAGGTTTTATGGGGGAAATCATTCGAGTAAATCTACATTATCTGACAATTTACGTTTTTAGCTGGTACTAAGTGGTCCTTTTTCTGTCCGGAGGACTCTGGTTCCTGTGAGGTACGCTACGAAGCTTTGCAGGACGTCCTCCGGAAGGGCACCATGCTACACAGAAGTTATGAATTTTGCCTAAATAGGCGCAACATAACTTTAAGGTGGTTAAATAGCAGGCGGCTGCTGATGTATTAAGCTTCTCATAATTTTAAGTACATGCGAAAAGGCCGAAGTTTACGAAGATTTAAACTGTGGAAGTAACTGAAGAAATTAAGAAGAATGTAACTGTCCGTATGTAATGAATCAATAGGTAATAAAGTTCGGTGGACATTAAATGAATGTCGTAATTGGAGGTATATGGGCAGCTAAATTGTATTGATTTTTGGTCATATGCATAGTAAAGGATTGAAATATAATATAGAAATGAAACGGAGAGGTTACTTAAGTCACCGGTAGGGGCGGTAGTAGAATTGGTTACGCTGCGTACCAGCTCCAGACGTTCAGAGCACTCCCAAACCAGCGACACACGTACTGTCTAGGGACGTCTTAAAGCAATCCCCTGCTGTACGGCCTGCGTACTTACAGAGGAGATTTCACCGTACCGTTTGGTGCCCTAATTCGGTACAGTCGAGGGGATTTGTTTCAAACTATAATTTAAACGACTTGCGTAAGTGAAAACCGCCGACTGGGACATGAAATGAAAGCCCTTGAAACGTAGTTTCAGAATAAGTCATAGATTCGTCAAAATTGCCAGTGCGTTCGAGATTTTAAGCGCGAGAACCTCAGCCTTTTTTAGTATCCAAATCAGCCTACCAGAATTTAGACATGGGTCAGGCATTTCTGTAAGGATTTGGTGACCCAAACTGCTATATATTATAGACTGGCTCAATATGATGCAGTTTATCAGTTTTAGTGAAGATCTTTCATTGTATACAAGCAGTGCAGGGTTTTAAAAGATGTGTCTCAATTTTACATCAAGGTGCCCTAAGTTGGGACAGTATGTATTTACGTGTGTTCAAACGCAAGCGTTTTGGAAGCTTTTTACTCTACTTAAATTTAATCTCGTTGTTTATGACAACAGCTTGAAAATACCATCCAAAAGTTGTGGAAATGCATCTTAGAAGGTTTTTCGACAATTTTAGCTAGTTTCATGAAGGCAATTGCCATTAGAACTGTGTTAATTGCAATTAGACGTTAATTGAAATTACTTAACAAAGGCTGGGGAATTGGAATAGGAACTGGTATAGGAATCGGAATTATTGTAGCGAAAATTGGGGTACAGGAATTGGAATCGGAATGGAAAACCAGAATTTGGAATTGAAATTTCAGCATGTACTGGAATCGAAATAGCGGGAAATATCGATACAATTATCGTCAAGCTTTACATTTAGTAGGCTTCCCCGATTTTGGCTTTCAAGCGTTCTCATTCCTAATCGTTGCCTCATCGTTTTTCAAGCCAGTTCTCATAACGTCGCTCAGTGGCAGCTGTGGGGTAACGTTTGGTCCACATGCTTAGGATTCACCTTTAATATAAATTTATTGGAAACACGCACTCCTGACGCTCCATTAGACTCCGTCGCTGTTTTCAGAAAGCAATTTACATATTTTCTCGTTCTTTCCAAAAATCAAGTTGCGCGTAACCAGTGTAAAATGGCAATAAAAAAGGATGTCCCGATTGCAAAATATTTTGAGCACGAGGACACAAATACAACAAAGTGCAAGTCTTGGGTGAAGGCTACGCTTCAATTCCTCGAATCGCATAAACGTTTAAAGAAAAAGGACATGCGGAATTACTAAAGGAGTTTGAGGCCCTGGAAACAAACATAAACTTTCCGAATGATCAAGCAGTTTTCCAAATTTTTCTTGTGTTTTTTTCCAGCTGGTAAGTTTTGTAGTTAATGATAGGAATTGGAATCAGAATTTTTTTCTATACGTATCGATATTTTTGGTATCGGAATCGTTATTCAGTTTGCTGTTGGAATGGGAATAGGAATAGGAATCGTAATTTTGAAAAATGCATGTATGGGTCTTAGAATTGGTTGAAATTTTTTTAGATTCCCCAGCCTTGCAACGGTAGAGTTGGGCAAAAGTTTGAAAAAAGCTATAAGAATGTATTTTAGGCGGTATTTGACAAAAAATAATGACTATCACAAGCCAGGCGTGACAAACAGCGCTTAAATCTTCGGTGTCCCGACTTAGGGCACCCTTCCATTTTGAGCTGACTTAACTTCAATTAGTGCTAACTTTGAATGAAAAGCTGTCCCAGCCCTGATTTTCAACAAAAACAGGCTTCGATATATGGACGTTACTGCTGTCAGGAATGATGGTCCCATGTGTCGTAGATCAAAAGTTATAAAGCGCAGAAAACGGTATTTAGCTAAAAGTGTCCCGAATAAGGGTACCACACGGTACTCGAGATAAGGACGTACTCGGGCCCAGATCTTGCAGCCTGGGTTAGGTTTCAGTTAAGAAATAGCAAAGTTATTGTCACCCGATGGTGTCGTTTCTTCTTTGCAACTTCTTGCTTTTGAGGCCCTCATCCGACCCGCGTCGTTTTTATAACAAAGACTGAATAAGTTATTCACATGGATACCATCATTTGAAGAATGAAGTAAAAATTAACCAAAGAATTGGAAGTAAATATTGGCCCACGAGTGAAACCCGTTGAGGTTGAACGGTTTCCGTGGCGGAAGGCGGAATTTGAATACTGGAGGCTACAAATTCTCAAACTTCCTAAATCCGTCCACGGATGACCACTTCCTCGAGTGACTCGAGTCTTGCGTGGCTTGAGTCTATAGTTCATTGCGTTGCAGCAAGTGCTTCTAAATGCGTGCAGTAAGCAATGGAGGAAAAGAACAATAGTGTTCATTATGGCGAAGTGCCAAACTCACCAGCATCTTACGCACAGTATAATGGAGATTTTGTTGCAGGAACAAGTACGGGCTATGCTACGTCGGACTTTGAACCAAGTCATTTTCATGAAGGAAAGATTGGGCTCAGGTTGCAACAGCACCGAAAAGAAACGGATTTAACTGGGGTTCTTGCTGACCGTGTACTCTTTGCAAGAAGAATGATGATTCCCGCGTTGCTGGTGCTGTCATTCGTCTTACTTGGAGTGGAACTGGTAAAGTTCAACAAATCAGTTCAAGCTGTTTTTAGACTTTCCAAAAATTCCGGTAATGAATTTTGACAGATATATTTTGCTATCTGGATGAGACTATTTAATTCAATCAACTCAACAATGCCAAAGACATTTGCTTGGTTCATTTTGCTGTCACCCTTTGGCTCTGTTTTCCGCTATGCATCTTGCGGGGGAAATTGTCGAGAAGTTACCAACGGGGATCAAGAATTCCTACCTTTAGAAAATAGCTTGCCCTACGTTCCTATTCTGGCGATGTTGTTTACAAGTCTTCTCATGGTTATGCACTCGGTCTTCATAAGTTTCAAAAGCTGCAGAAGGGCAGTGCTCTTCTATGTGGGTAACTTTGAAAATGCAAAGGAACCCTTCATTATTGATAATGACGTTCGTTCACGCAGCAACTTTAACTAACTGTTCCTATAGATAAAACAACTTGTATTCATCATTGCTGTGTTTGTGTCTCTGGTCCTCGCAATCAGTGGATCTCTGATTTACCGAAACGTTTCAAAGCTTGAGGAGATAATGCGACAAGAGCTGAAGATGTCCGCTGCGTCCTCAAGTGAGACTCTTCGTTGGAGTGTGACTCAAGTGCAGGTTGGGTTAATGAGCTTAAAATTGTACTGCGACGGTTTTAACACATAACGTCGTTCTGCAGAATCAGTGCTGTGGACTTTACAATCCAGCAGATTGGCAAATTTCGGGCTCTAAAGGGTTTCCGTATTCATGCTGTACTCACAATTTAACGTCCGGTGCACAGGTACTGGCGGTAATTCTCATCAATTCAGTTGTATTGGCTATGCGGCTTCCACGTTATTTCTGCTACCCTCAAGTTTTGCCGTGGTTCCGGACCAAACAAGTTGCACTGGCGTGGCTGTTACGAACTGGAACATAATAAGGCAGTTTCTTACAGTGGGCAGCTACTCTCCATGACAACCCTCCTTCTTGTTCTCTCTGTGAGCAGTTTTTGCGTCCCACACTGTCATTTCTTTTTAAAATTCATACAATACCATAGCGATGAATACAACAAAGCATTACTTGTTGTAGGTAGCCACATATTTCCTAAGTAGAAAGTACTACGGGAGACAACAGGAAGGCTCGGCATTGGTGCCCAGGGCGGTTAACCGTGTTTTCATGCGTCAGGGCTCAAAGTAAGACTATCTGTTCCATTGCACTCCGAACCATTTTATTGTGCATGTCGAGGTCGACTCAAACTGTCTTTTTGTTATTTAGCTTCATTACATTCGGCGGTCAAAATGTAAATCAGCATGTAATTCGAAAGAGTGGATTTATGGTCGAGACTAAAGGCGCGCTGGCATCATCATCCGCCATAAATGATCATTACGTTTCTCTTGAAATTATTAATTTTTCTCACTCGGATATAGTTAGCATAATCCGAGAGAATGATAGGATTCTAATTTCCGTAAATTGTGCGGACACAGGGGTTCTCAGGGGCAAAGCTGTAGTTACTTCAGTTGATGAGTCTGACCTTGGCAATGTTGTGATAACACCCACGGCTAGTGGAATTATTAATATTTTTGTGTAATAAATTAAGAATAATAATTGTACCAACTAATATTTAAAAATAAACACTTTATACATGACAGAGAATGGAGCATACAGCATGTGCGTGTGCGTTCTATTCTGAACATCTGAACTTGAGAATAGACGTTTTATACGTGTGGCGAAGTACAGCTATGCTTCGCGGTAAAATAGCGACAGTGCGGAACATCAAACGCCTTAAAAACACGATGCTTAAATACCTGTTTCCTGCGGGGTTAATTGCAAACAACTATTCATTGTTTTCAATCCTGGCCGGCGTCGCCCTCGGCCATGTAGTATTTTCATGGTTCGGCAATGAGAGCGATTTCTCAGAACCTTCTCTGTTCCACAAGGTTGAAGAAAATGTGAGTCCGTCTCCTCCCAGTTTTTTGGAAAACCCCATATCAACTGGAGACCGCTGGTCTGCTATTATCCGTCACACTTCTAAATTGCATTCTCAAACAAACAGTTCATTAGGAAACTGGAATAAACTGCCGCGGCTAAATCCACAAGCTAAAGTGTGGGTAGTGACGCCGACTTACAGCCGTAATCAGCAGTACATGTCACTTACAAGAACTTATCAAGCTCTTTACCCAGCAAGGCATTTCATCAACTGGATAGTGGTCGATCAAATTGAGTACTCAAACGATAGGAAATTTGCAAAGCTGAGACAATTTTTGCGCCGCTTCCGAATGCGGATTCGGTTAATGAAGTCGAAGTCACGTGAAAAGAAGGAGGTCGTCGTAGGGGCTCCTAAAGGTGTAGATGGACGGCGCGCTGCCTTGGAGTATTTACGCTCCATACCGTCAGACTTTGTCGGAGATGCAGATGTTGTGTTCTTTGCGGACGATGACAATGTGTACGATTCGGACTTACTTCGGCAGGTAACAAAGTCCTTAGACATTACACACGTGATGCAAAACGATACTAAAAACAATAAACGGAGAGTGTGAAGTAACGACCTTGTTGAAAATCTCATTTTATGTAAGATGCTGCTAACGGAAACCGTGTCAATCTGGCCTGCCGGTGCTTTAGATGAATACTTTGTAATTTCTCCGGTGTTGCGGAACGGCCAAATTCACAGCATATTCGGCAGTTGGTCAGGCGGTCGGAAGTATCCTGTTGACTTTGCGCAGTTTGCTATTAGCCTCAAGTTATTACGAAACGTACGCTAGTTTTTAACGCTCGGATCTGTTAAAACAGCAACAAATGGAATGTTCATGCCTAAAATGCTTTTCAGAAAAAGAATGCCACCATTCCATACCTACACAGCCATTTGGAGGATAGACTTTTGCGTCAACTTGAGGTTCCTCTACGTAACATGAAGCCTTTGGGATTTAACTGCACCAAGGTGCCTACTTAACTTCGGCATACTTGCATAATCAACTGCTTGCTGATTTCTTTATTCAACCCTCTCGAGTTACGACTGTTTTCTTACAGATAATGGCGTGGCATACGAAGCAATTCGTCACCAAAAGAAAGCAGGCACACCGCAATGCAATAATTCAGGCTATTACCAGCACTTCCCTAAACTCGACCAATCTAATGAAGCTATTGAAAGGATATAATTTAGATGAAGCTTCCGTTGTTAGCAGTAACCCTATCGCTCCTGTGAAAACTTCTTCAAAGACTACCCCTGCATCCGGGAATTCTAATCAAAGCACTGCAGAAAGCAGAGATAAGCGAAAAAATATTGGCGTTGCAAAACAAGGGGTACGCTGAATGGGCCTGAAAGAAACATGAAATGAGCATTATTTATCATTATTTCATGAACTGTCCGGAATAAAGTTATTTATTATCTTTTCTGAAGTGACATAAAAACAAAGCCAAGAGTCACGCTGATCTCATAGAATTCTCTCATGGAAGACAGCAAGTCTTGCAAAAATCTCTAAATGAAACAATTGACATTAAACTTGGCACAGCAAGTGCTACAGCTGGGCATACAGCTTACTTTTTTTGTTAGAATGATGCACTGGATATTTGGATCCCCTAAAGTAAACGGTACGTGGAGGATTTTATCACCAAGATTCGTACATAACTTAGGGAATCCCCAACATATCTTCAGATTTATCACCCAAATTAAATCTGAGAATTTGTCTGTAATCATTAGCTCTCAGTGGTAGTAGTAAGGTTTCTAGACATGCTAACAGAATATAATAAAATTTTATTTGCATACTAGAACTGAATTGTTGCAGAATCTTGCCTGAAATTCCAGTTTTATCAATATACCCTTTTTTGTTTTCTTTGGGTCTCATTCTAATGTTTGTTCTGTCGTGTCTTGTGGGTCCTGTGAATGACACTAAGTATATGCTAGAAGTAAGAACCCAGAACCGGTTGGAATCATGGTTTTTGACAATGCCGACACTCATGTTTATTCTAGAAGAATTCAAAAATTGATCCCTCTGAACTTCCTTTAACAAAAACCAAAATACAGCCGTGTGGATACGCATCGTAATGTGTGGTTCATTCACTGCAAGATACGCTGAGGGAGGCAGGGAATGAAAAAAGACATTAACTAATGAGCTTCGTATCAATTGACCTATTAGCCCTATATCTACTGAAACATGACTTTGAAATTGACCCCACGACGCCAACTATGAAATTCTTCACAGGTTGCTCTCCATCCACGTGTAATTAATTTAACAAGTAAATGAGGCTGTTTTGATTTGCAAATAGTGATCAAGATCATTGTTATTATTTTGTATGTCCTTTTGTCGCTCAATCAATAGGGCCCACAAAGCCCATAAATCATCACTGACATCATTCGAGGTCATTTTTCAGTAAATATGACTACCTCCTTAAGGCTCTCAAGTCTGGAAAAAGGTTTGTAACCATAGTACTGTGTACGCTATAGAAGATAATAACTGCATTGAAACGGAACATGATAAGCGAAAGATGAATAACAAAATTAGTTGATGATGAATTGGTAGGAGGACGAAAAAGTAGTCTATGACGGCTTTGGATAGTTCCGCTCAAGGTTTTTGACAAAAATAAGACGTCAAAATTTTAATTAAAAAATGCTACCAATATGTAATTACATGCGGGCTTCCTTGTATCAAAAAAGTGTCCGCTAAATATCACCAGAAGAAAAAATCATGGTCATATTATGAAGTCAATGCACGACGTGCAAAAAGTAAGTACACATGAGTGACTAAAAAATTAATAATGCGCAGTGTGAGACACGTAAACCCCATTAAATTAACGATTCAAGAGAGAAACGATGCATTTTAAACAGTTTCATGCTAACCTTTCAGGTAATCAATCAGCTAATAAAATGAGTTTACCTTCATTCCTAAAATTATTGCCTCATCCATGGCATCATGGCATCCATTTTCACCCCAACCTCAAGTTCCTCATTCATAATTTCGTGGATTCATTCGCAAAAATATAAGGAACACGGAACACTGCTTGACATTGATGACATCCATTTGAATACCTTCCTCACTTTTATATCAAAATCTTCCTTTTTCCTGGACTCATCCCCCGCACATTCCTTTTACCTGGCTTTCAGTTAAGTAGTGCTTAAGCACATTTTCTAGTGCCATGTTGTCAGCAAGCGGCTGAGAAAAAGTGTCACGTAATACCCAAACATGTAGCTAGTATAGCTTCCATTCTACTACAGTAGAAACTTAATGCTAATTCCCACGTGAGTTGGATGGACAACAGTGTAATATTGTTAGGAAATTTCAAGGACTTCATGTATGTCGAGTAAAAGCTGTAAGGACTTTAATTGAAACTTTATTAACAACGTGTACACTATGTTCTTATTAGTAATGACGGACAAGGTTCAATAGCTGGTTACTACAGCAGCTAACTATTATTTTTGATAACAATAATGCTGCAGCACAAAGGCTTGTCTTATTACTATACGTGATACCTTTGTCAATGAGCTTTGAAGTAAAAGTTAATAAAGTATGCGATCTCCTGATGAGATGAGATTTACATCACACTTCTCTTCTCTAATTCATTATAAACGTAAACACGAATGACTTCCATTTGCCTCGCTGCCTACTTCTGTCCCCCATCTCTCTCTGTGCAACGATCGTCCATAATATCCTCTATTTCGTCTCATTATCCGTGCCTGTTTGGTTGGTTTATCTAAGGCTATTTCTCGTACGATCGTTCGTAAGCCATAGCCGGTGACATAAACTTGAACTGCGTGAGTGTAGTAAATTGCTTCATTCAGAGATTCATTTATTGTAAAAACAAAAAAAAGAAGACAAAAGCAGATGCGCCGTGAAGACAAGAAAGGACGAATGAAACCTGTCTTTGTGAATCTTCTTTCCTTAACTTGGAACTAGTTGAACCGGAACTTCGGAGCTACACACTTGCCATTCTTCCAGCTAATTTCATTAGATTCTTCTCTATTTAGCTTTACGAATGACAAAGTTTTCTGTGATTTCCATCAACCACCATGGAGTGCATCTCCTTCTTTATTGTGTTTGTCCTATTTACTGGACATAGTTTTGCACTTGAGGAGCAGAATAAAACGGTGAATACTAGTGGCACAAATAGACAAAGATCGTTCCTGTATAAATGCAGCCAAGATGTCCGTCAGGACTTTTGGCCAGTTCCTGACAAGTTTAGAATGTATTACGAAGAGGAAAAGTTGGAATACTTCACGGAGCAGTATAATGAAAACATGTTCAATTTCACGTTGGAAAACTGGACGCAGTCTTGTAGTGACACATTTTTCGCCAACGTATCCCTCGAAAGTAATGATGTGCCATGGGAGGATGGACCTTCGGGCTTACATTTCAATTTCACGCCGGATGGCTACCTTGCATACATTAAAGGCGAAGAGGAGATTTATTTTGACAGAGAAAACTATTGCATTGAGAGGTAACGTTATACAATTTTATGCTTGAAATGCAATGAACATGTGATTTAGATTGAAACTTTTACTTGATTCCAGTCTGACAGATAAGCTGATCAAAGTGAAATTCTGTAAATCCAAGTGCTTCCATGAGGAGGGAGAATATGGGCCGAACATTTGTGTTCCCAAGTGCTGTCCACTAGGTTTGGTCATGAAAGACATGAAAGACGAGCCATGCATGTGCGTGGAAGCTCCGAGTGACTGGACGCCGACCATTTACAATAGTCTTACTTCCGCCAGACGAAATCAAGCCCACCCTCAATTTCGTTACGTTGATCCGACTACCGTTAGCTGCATGAATGATTCCGTCGAATTCCGCATCCACACAGCGTCAGAGTGAGTGAGCCGTAACGGGTCTTGAAATAGGAGCTCTCATAATGATGTGACACTTACTATCCGATGTTCGTTTCCAGGTTACGCATTCTATCGGATGGTAGGATCTTTACCAGGAAACCTGGACAGACTTCTGTTTTAGCATGGGAACCAGTTTACACCGGTACGGAAGCTTTCTGTGTCGACGGTTTCTGGCAGTCGGATACCTATGACGTGTCTACTTCAAAGCTTTTCGTCACTACCTGTGGAATGACGGAACAGTCTGTAAAACAGAAGCAGGAATTGGCAAAAATGTTGAATAGGCATCTTCTGCACTCGAAAATAGTCTGGGGCATAATCTACGCACCATGTGCAGTGATATATTTAGTGATCCTGTTCGTCTACGTCTTACTATGGAACAAACACAACTCACATGGATGGACGGCCATGGCGCTGTGTGCATCGCAATTGCTTCTGTATGGAGTTCTATTAATTCTTGTTGGGGCAGTGTTACTTGACAAGATAGATGTCCTCGTGAAGGGGCCTTGGCACCCCCTGTGTGCCGTCCTTGGTGAGCACGAGATCTTGTTAGAGTCGTGGTGGGGCCATTCTGTGGTAATAAGTAAATTTGCTTAATCTGATTTCCAGGCATCTTGCATCATTTTGCCGAACTTAGCTGCTATTCATGGACTGTTGTATTGACCTTTGACATATGGCGGAGATTCAGGTGAGGTAGATTTTTCTTACGCATCTTCAGACTGAATGGACGCCATTTTCGTTGCGTTCGGCTGACGGTGCACTTACCTCGGTGGAAACAGTATTTTTCAATTCTTTATTATTTTAGTTCTCTCGCACCATGGAGCCAACAAGGCAGACAACGTTTCTGTTTCTACTGCTGTTTTAGCATTGGAGTCCCTGCAGCAATCGTTATAGCCGCTTGTGTTATGGAATGGGGCATAGGGTAAGTCTTGGCCAATCTGTGGCTTCAAGAAGAGAACATGATTGTTTTCATCTGTGGGCTGGTGATTTCAGAGATTTTGAAGGCCACAAGATAGAACCCGGTTACTCGAATTACTGCACAGTGTTTGGTCAGGAAGCGTACCTGGCATACATGGGCATACCTAGTGCAGCAATGTTTGTCATTAATTCGGTCCTGGCATTTTTTGCGTTCAAAAACGCTTGGAAAATGAAAAGTGTGGAGGCTAAAACGATAAAGTCGTCTCGGATGGATAGGTTAGTTACAAATGGGACAAACATTATGTTGAAAAGATATAAAGCTAACCCACATTACTTTCCATATTTGTAGACTGGCCTTGATGGGAAAGCTAATATTTCTGACCGGAATATTCCTAATATTCGAATTCCTATTCAATTTCATTGGTCTCATCGATATTAGCATTTACTTCACTATTCTGGAACTCTACAGATTGCTCTACGCTTTGGGATTATTTTGGATTTTTGTATGCAACAGGAAAATTCTGGGACTTTTGTGCTTTAAGCTCCCATGTTTGCTAAGATTCGCCAAGAAGAAGGTGCCAGTTTCAAATGCGGATGCTGTTTTCTATAGTACCAGAACCGCAAGCTGATTGCTTTGCTCATGTTTTCTGCAATTATTATATGATCCACTTTGATGAGTCCCCGTAAAGACTGAAAAAAGTTTGCTCTCAGGACTAATACTGTAAGGGTCCTTTTAACAATGATGGCGTCATCATCTTATCTGTACACCGCGGAGACTCGGTTTCTACGCCAGAGGGCGTACAGGCATTCCGTACTATTGTTAATTATCACACCCACTCAGTTCGGCGCTCCTGCCTGGCACTGAATTTATGTAACCACCCAAAAGGTGTTGAACCAGAAAATAAATATCGTGTGAAATAATACACAACAGGTCGAGGAGTTCCAACAACAAAAGTTTCATAACACCTATTTTTATGCACATCACCCTTTGTGTACAACTATATAGGGAAGCTTTCAGCACATTTTCCTTTATTCTGTCATACATCTCCAGTATTCCTGTTTTGACTCCTACAGAGACAATAATGTAATTATATGAAGGACACGCGAATACTGCTAAAGTAGTTTGGAAGGAGATCACGTCATGGGAACCTGTTTTACTATTATTCTTCTCGCTGCGTAAAGCCCCAATGTATCGCATATAGCAGCTTTGCATTTTGTAATTAACTGAGAGTGCGACTGCTATGCATGAGTTTAAGCAGTGCTCTTTGATCTCTACGACGAGCATTGTTAAGCTCAGTGTCAGAGTTTCCCCATTACAAATTTAAGTTGGATTTCGTCTCAAATAGGATTCAACCAGGACATTTTGCACGGAAGGATGATTTTTTCAGCGAAGTTCGGCCCTCCTTCGAAATTTATCTTTGCGTTTGTCTTCCTGCTCTGCACATGGACAGTTAGTGCTGCTCCCAAAACGACGTAAGTTAGTACCAGTGTTAGCTAATGCTGATAGAAAAATTTCATTTACACCCATAGTCTTCTTATTGCTTCCGTTTTGACTCGTTTGTACAGCGTCAAGCGTTGCGCTACCTCTGAGGCCTTTGACGAGAAGACGAGAAAATGCTACCCAGTGGGAAAGCAGGGACCCTGTGGGGAAATGATGGTTTTCCAACGGGCAAACGTTAGAGTCAGAGCTAGCGACCCGGAAGATTTCTGGGCTGCATATGAAGACGATGATTACGAAAATGAGGGTACTGATTCCAGAAGCCTGCATGATGTCTTGATTTTCAGTGAATCCGATTCGCAGAATAAGGCACAACAACAGCGGAGCAGAGCTGAGAAGCAGAGTTCAAGGCAAAGTTTACGGTTAGGTCGCTGTGAGTGCGCTTTTGTTTTCGGGCCAAAATGCAGTTCTCGACCATTGCTTTACTGGAGGGAACACCGAAGATGTTACCCTGTCTATTCTCAGGTAAACTGTGAAATATTTTTACATTTATAACATGGTCCGATTGCGTTCTCTAAAATTAAGTTGGCACCGAAAAAAGGGCCCTTGCAGGAAAGGACATTGGATAACACGCGGAGCGGGAGGGTTAGCAGTCTGCGAACCAAATCCATGCAAGGATCGCATAATATTCAACAAATATGGGAAGAATACAAATTCGGAGTCAAATCTGACAGAATTTCTATTCGCACACAACGGAAGATGCTATCAAACCTTCACAGAAGCATTTTGTCCGTCAGGACAAGTAGCTTTGTTTCCAGATCCACGAAATGCACATGCAAGGTGCTTTCCCAATGATGATGGAGTCTGCCCAACAGACAGGATTATTGGTCCGTCTACACCAATTGCATGCAGGAATGGAACTACTCTGTCTCACGATGGTGAATGTAGAGAAGTCGCTGATTTTTAACTTTAAAGCTTCCATACTTCACATAGCTAAAGCCTCTCAAGCACTGCTTTGGGCATTAGATTTTTGTTTTAACAAAGACGATTTTTTTATGACGGTACCATGATATGACTGATGTGATAATTCAGGATACGAAAGAATACCTAAGTGTGAAAAAGTATAAAACTTTATTTTCAATTTCACAATGAACAAGTTAGATGTACAAGATAGATTTTACAGTGTTATTTGTAAAGTAGTAAAGTGAGTGGAAGTAAATTAGCTTCATCTGAAACGCCTTGTAGTAATGGCATTAGCACAAGTGCGTAGTCCAAATGTGAAAGTCATAAATGATAATGATGAGGCTCTTCAAGCGCTTTGTCTGATTCCCAAAAATTCTCAAAAACCATAACATAATCAATCTATTTCGGTCGCATAAACATCTATAGTCAAGCTCAGTCTCTAAGATTATAGTGATCTAGCAGTGTAAAAAAGCGTCCCTGTAGCGTCCAATGTGATGCGTAATACAACTATATTTGTCATACAAAATAATAAGCGACCGATTTTAAAGTTCACAAAGATAGTATACTAACATTGCACCCTGTAATATGACTAAAAGTGTTAGTTCAGTAATGTTTGCCATCCGGCGAAAGTTGCAGAGCTACAGATACTGACCCTTCCTCTGTCCTGGACATGCAGTAGAGACGGCGGCCATCCTTAGAATAGCGAAGACTATAGAAAACACAGAATCATTAGTAAATTTTTCAGTTGGATGTCATATTTTTAAGTTCGTATCAATAATGGCAACTCACCTCTGAATAGGCAGAGTGGAAAGAGGTAAGACTTTCAGTTGATTTAAAAACTTCAGATCCCATGTTGAGTAAAATCTACGAGACAATAAAAAATTAATGAAGCGAAACTAACGTTGGTTTCTACTACTGAAACACTTGACTTGGACACTTGAGCAAAGCATACCTGATGATTCCGTAGTCACAACCTATAGCAATAACGTTGACATTCCTGCCGGGGTCCATCGTGGATAGACAAGCTGATTCAGCCACCTCATCCGGCTCCACGGAACCGATTTTAAAACCGTTGATTGTGAATAGTGTAACACGGTTGTACTCCCTGTTCAGAACCAAGACATCACCTGTTGAGCGTGATGAGTAAACATCATCCACTGCTTCCGTGCATTCTATGACGTTATTGAATGCGATTCTGTGAATAAATGAACGAAATATTTTAGTCCTGAGTGATCTCCTATACTAAATAGAGTGTCCCTTGTGGACCCCAAGGAGCTATTGGAGACTTACTTAGGGTATTTATTAATATCCCAAAGGATAGCGTAATTTTCTCCAGCGCAAGATATGGCCATAGAAAACTCCAGATTGACATCAATTTTCTTCACTGGCTTATGGTGCCCCACGAGGTCAACCCTCTCCAAAATTTTGTCCATTGCTGGGGAGAGTTTCAAAACTGAGATTCTTCCTGAGTGATGTCCAACCCAGATGGAATTTGTTGTGCCTCGACATACTGTGATCTACGTACCAAAACAAACTCATTTAGCTCCCCATACGCATAGTAAATGGCAGTAGGCGGAAGTTGCTTACATCATCACCGATGGAGTTGAATACAACTTTGGTTTTAATACGGATTTTGTTACTATCCCAGTCTCCCACCACGTTATCCCCAAGTATGAGCGTATTTTCAGGCCAGAATACTACTCTAGAGTTGGTCTCAAACAGGCTCATGTCATCTGGGTATTCTCGCGTATGAATTACTTCCAGATCATGGCATGCAGGAGAGCCGACAAAATTTCCCCAGCGAATACCCCACACTGTGTCCAGTACCTCCTGCATAACAAATTGTAGAAAGTGTTAATTCACTTATGGCTGAGACTAAGACTTTCTCTTGGCATTGGTTGAGAGCGAACCTACCATTTCACATTTCTCCTCCGGCATTATAGACGCTCTTGGGTGAGGGAAAGCAAACAATTGTTTCGGTGTCTGTCCATAAGTGGAAACCATGGCCTTCCTAGCTCGAATCAACAGTTCATCGGCACAACTGTCGACTTCAAATCCTTCGTAAGTCTGTCAATTTCATAAGAGAGGAATTACTTGGTAATTTTTGCCCAAAACTAAGTCAGTGCCATGGTGAGTCACAAAATCTCTTACCGACGGATGGAACATATTAATGGCATCAATGGCAGCTTTTCCAGTCTGTTTGTACCCAAATATCAAGTCAATCCAGTCACACAAGAACTTTCTTACATAATTACTCTCCAGCGCCTGAAAAAGCAAAAAATAATTATAGTATGGACACTCTTTCATACCAGTCAACTGCCATGAGCTAAATTACCTGTCGGTTGATTAATGTAAACAGTCTTGCATCACCCTTGGCCCACGGTGGTAGTATAACATCGTCGACCCTCTGAGCATTTTGACGAACGCCCAAGTCAAAGTGTTGCAGATTCATGAGGAACTCAGGGAGGTAATAAAATTCTGGAATCGCCTCTTTGAAGTCAGTGTTAGATTCTTTGGATGCCAATCTCCATGTTGTCTCAACACTGTGAAAGCTTCGGTCAGGAATGTCAAAGCTGCCGTCTGTGAGGACGTTGCAATAGTTGTGATTAAATAACTAACTAAATATTTTAAATCTATGCTGAAAGGTGCCAATGTCGAATATACAAACGTACCTTGATACTTCAAAAAATGTTGTGTATATGGTGGTAAGCGCACTAAGAAATGGAGGATAATGCCTGAATTGGAATAGTGTGAACCATAGTGAAAGGGCGGGGTATCACATTCTCTCTTCAGATACTACAAAAAAATTTCAAGTCAGTCATAGTCACACATCCAAATGGTGGAAAATTTTACAAACTCAAGGACATTCTTACATTATAAGTTGACAAAAAATGTTCCTCTTTGGAAGGATCTTGTATTGCCATAGGTTTCTTCAAATCCCTGTAAGACTGGGGAGCTAGAAGATCCAGCGTTGGGCTGTCATACTTGGCCAAGACAAATGGAAAAACTGGATATTGCATCAAGTCACAATATGTTCTTCCGGCTTGGGTATTCAAGTACATCAAGTAGTCAAAGTTTGACAAGTGTCCTTTTAACCACTGGGAAGTCATGGAAGTGATCGATGCTTCCATTAAGTTTGAATTGACCGACATCACTTGGCTGTTTGCAATATTTTTTAACCCCAAAAGACTAACAAATTCTTCCCGGTCTTTGGTTGTTTTAAAAACAAAGAGGAAGCTACGGCATTCCAGGAAGATTTCCACAGCTCGGTCTTCCAAGGTGTACCTTCTCTTCATCAAATACTTTATGGCAGTTTTCCTCATTTCAACGTTTTCCCCCTGGATGTGTGCGTTTTCAGCGATGAAAGTCAAATGGTCGTTTGTTAGTATCACTTCACCGGGTAACTCTTCTCCAGGGATGATGCGAGTGCAAAACCGCATGAACTGGATCTCATTTAGGATTACTGGATTCTTAAGGGCGTCGGCGGAATGGGACATGAATAAATATTCGAGCGGTTGACGAGGCGGGCCTGAAAAGAACGGCAAAATGTCAAGTTAAAACGTACCAAAATGATGATGCAGAGTGTGAGGCTTGAACTTTGCTTACCAGTTTTTCTAAACTTCGGCATGACAAACCGACTATGGACCTTTAAGTACTCTCGTTTCAGCCGCATCCGAACACGACCAGGACCTTCGCTCTGATCCAAGGCACAAAAGCTGGAACAGATGGGATAAGTTGAATATAGGAATAATTCATAAGTTATGTTAAAAATTCCGAAAATGGCCACTGTACCTGGGGTAATGCTCCGGGAAATGCCATGGAGCTTTCGGATGAACCAACTGCTCTACAACGTTGACCCACTGTTTGACGGCCGTCGTATCTTCATCCTGAAGACAAATTTTTCTCGCAACCTCAACCTCCATCTGAGTTCTGGCCCTGGCGACGGTAATAAGCATATTCATGGCACACTTGCTCACTTCTTCAAAAACTTCTTCAAAATGGGCAGCATTTGACACCGGCTTCCCCTGACTTGATTGTGTCATGATTTTACTTGAACTTAACGAATAAAGAGCTCTCAACTTCTCAACTAATGCCAAACACTGTCTCAACTCTGAAGGCGAGACTCCATTCGTAGAGTTTTCTAGCAAGATTTTAAAGTTCCTGAAGTCTGGAGTAAATGTTGAAAAATTGCTTGTGGGGGACAGAATTCCAGCTTCGATTAACAAGTTCTCAAATCTTGAGCGTAACGCACTGTCTGAAAGCTCTATGTTACCCGGTTCACTAACCGTATCTCCATCATCAATGTTTTCAGCTGCATTTGACGCTACGGCCGGGTTCAAATTTTTTAGAGCCGAGGCCATTTGCAGCGTCAGTGTCAAGTTGCCATTGGTGGCAATTAAGGATTGGAAGGAAGGGGAACGTAAATGTGTATCTAGTTTAGCACACTTTTTATCCGCGTAGTTAAAGAAAATTCGAATGAATGCTGTGAAGCAACGCTCAATTTTTTCGTCACTTTTTAAAAGCTTCGGCAACCAAGTTTGTAAGTTTGGACAGAAACTTAGGAGGACGCGGACAGAGTACATTTTGAAATCCACGTTGTCCAACGTTGGTGCAAAAAGACGACACAGGAAGACTCCACAGAGATGAATCAGTTTCTTGCGATTCTTTTTGACAAAGTAGATCCAAAAATCTGTTTCATCTTCCGCGTCCATTTCCATTATGTGAAGCGTGAAGATCCCCAGGAGCCATTTATCAAAATGGTTTCCCAAACGCGCTGCCGTAGACCTTTCCATCAACCACATGAGCCGATTGTTCACGTCAGATTTCTTTAGGTTTTTCCCTGTGAATTTCCGCAGGGTGTCAGTGGCTTCAATTAGCATCCTCGGTACTAGAGAAGACCAACCATATGCGGATTCAATGGCAGGAACGAAGAGAACTTTCCAGGGGTCTTCTTTAGGATGTAAAGCGCTGAACTTGACGGCTGAGCTTAATAGCTTCTGTAGAGGAATAGCCAGCGCGGCAGTATTATTTTCGTGGACGTTAAAAATAGAGGGAAACAGTCCCATTGACATGAGCGCAGGAAGTACGCCAGCTTCATCCTCTTGAATCCATTCTAAAATCTTATTAACCACCACATTGGAGTATAGCAGACCCACAGCAAGGGGATATGAAACTGGTCCGAAACCTTGACAAACGTTGGCCACAAGTACAGACATTTCTGGACTGGCTTGAATGTACAAGCTGGTCAGGAAGAAGCCTTTGCTTTTGAGGAATTCTTCCACTGTTTGGTTCTTGGCACGAGTCAAGTATGCGGAGAGTAGTTTAAGGGCAAGTGTCTTAATTGTTACATTGGAGTGTGAAGTGTAGGCGACGAATAAGTGAGCGTTCATTTGAGGATTAAGAATGGAATCGAATGCCATGTCCGGTAATATTGCCATAGCTTGCAGTAAAATTGACATAACACCTTCAAGAAGTGACTCCTGGAAACCTTCCACAAAACCATCGTCTTCAGGCAAGTTTGAAGAAGTGCTACTCTCACATGTCACCTTCGCCGCATTTTGAACTCCGAGAATCTCTGGAACATCCTTCTTGCCATTATCCTCACATTTGGACTCTTCGGTTTCATCTCCAGCTGTAGCCATCCGGTCCCCTTCATTAGCTTCTTCAGCCTCCTTAACTTTCTTCAGTGTTTGTCGTAAAGATGAGGAGAAATTCTCGTCCCGCCGAAACATGAAAAAAGCATCTTCTTTGCGTGGAAGAGGTGGCAATTCACGCGGCAGGAACGGACACAATCCATACTTGACTAAAGTGACTGCCACATAGGCGTCTGGTGGTGCCATTAGCTCGGACAGGATTGATTTCACCATGGAGGCTATTCGAAGCCCATCTTCCAAGGTTAGACCATGTTGTTTTTCTACGACAACGTTATAACAAATGGCAAGCAGTGTTTCACTGAATGCATTGGCTTTCAACAATGCCGCATTCAGGTCACGATTCGTGTTGTTTTCTTCAAGCAAATCAGAAATTATGATGAGAAGACACTCCAGAAGGCTTTTTGGTCCTGTTGGTGCATCACTCTCCTTACATCTGACACGCGCAAGGATTTTCCAGGAAGAAAGAAGACAGGTTTCAAGAAGTTGATAGTCCACAATTTTTGTTCCACTCGCACTCAAGCAAAAATTCGTCACGTGGATGAACGTTTTAAAACCAAAAACTGATCGTTCTGAATTGAGGACGAAGCGAATTAGATTGTATTGCCTAAAGGATGGTCCATCTGTGATGCGGTAATGGTTACGAAGCTGGGTCAAATTAAGGCATAAGGCTTTTGATTGTAGGTCGTCATCATCTGAGCAAATTTCAACGACCTGAAAGAAAAATTTGGATATTAGATCAAAGATCATGTCTGCGCAACACTTGTGAGTCTGCAGGCGTAATTGTTTTATCAATTCAATAAAAACTGTGCTAATTTCCATAAGCAGCTTACCCTTGCATATAAAAATAGAAGCGTATTGAATCCTCCAAGCTGGTGCAATGACCATTGGAAATCATCTCGAGTTTGGGCCACACTCAGTGAGTCCAATAGAGTTTCCTGTCCATAACAAAAATTCATTATAATCTGCCCTCAATGTTAATTTTGTCAAAGCAGTCGGACTTACACATTCGCTTGGCGTTATATCCCTTTCCTTGAAACAATTCAGAACTGCTTGTAACTCTGTCACTGTGATGGGATGATCTTCTTTTAACATAGACTCCACTTTTGATTTCCGCCTCATTTTCAAGGTCTCTGTATCTTGTACTGTCGTGCTTTTAACCAACTCTTCTGCTACTCCTGCGAGAGTAGCGTTGTCTGACAAACTCATGAACGCCTCAGAATTTTCATTATCGCTTTCAAGCTCTGGCCCGCTTAAGGCATCAACACTGGCCCGACTTCTTCGTAAACTTGATCTGGAGCCCCGAACAGACGCCCTCGGGGTTGCGTAGGCGCTACCAGACGCTCGTTCCATGTCAGATTCGAGGTGATCCTCTTCAGCAGTTGAGTAGGATGATGAAGTCTCATCGTCACCGTTCATTTGTTCTGTCTGTAAAAAAATAATTTCAGGATCAACTAATTAGAATGCTACGGTACTCGTGACTGCCGAAGCTGACGCTCACACCTCTTAAATTTCTAACTTTTACAGCCGCCGTCACGAGTTGTTGTGTGATTAATATTCGCAAATTGGATGATAATAAAATTCATATGATTTTACTTCCTCCTTTAAGGTGTAATGAATGGGAAGTTAGAATTATTATTTTTGTATGTTATCTAATCACTACTGGCGGGACGACTCACATGTCCACGGATAATGTTGCGCAGCTATGTAATGGATAGCTTGAGGGACACGCATGCACTTGAAACCTAATAAATGAGCCGGGTATTTTTCCAGTCAAGGTAAAATGTCTCATGTATTAGGGATCGCTATGCTACTATACACAGCTAGAGATACGTTTTTTACTTGGTAACGCTCAATTCTATTGGATTAGTCACATTTGTGATGCGTGAGGCGACTGATGGAGTAACCAACCAACTGCTATACAGGATGCATTTAATCTTCTTGTTTTACCACAGCCATTAAACTCCTGGACAGGCATGAATAATTGAGAAGATTAGCTGCACAGGTTGGAGTAATATTAACTTGGGAATGTGGAGGACAACTTGTTGTATCCTCATAGCCAATGTACATGTGAGCCTCCACAGCATGAATGCTAATAAAGTGGGACTGCATGTTGTACAGTATACTAGTAGACGTTATCAAGAATATTATTTGCTTAGATGTATCGGTACAAAATAATAGACAAGTATATGTTACCTTATCCATTTTGGCTCGTACTTGACCCGTGTCCTCGTTAGGATCCGGCAAGAATTGGCACTGCTTTGTTATTGTACTGTTGTTATTTCGCTTAACTTTTGTTAGTGTAAAATTCGCACGCTCTGTTTCCAAATTGAAATGTCGTGGAAAATCTGCCGTTTCACTCATAGTCCTCAAAACACCCCGTCGACGATCCAGCGTTGCCCGTTGCTTTGCTTCCGCAAAAGTATTGTCTCCCGTAGCTTCCGCACATGATTTGGTACAATGGATGACACTATTTACTGATTTAAAATCACCATTAATATTCAACTGATTCTCCTTGTCTATAGTGAGGGGTACTGTTTTAAAATTGTGAAAAAACTTTCGCAGTAATTTACTCTCTTCTTTGTGAACACGACGGGACCATTTGGAGAATGTGGTTAGCTTGTTCGAGAGCAAATTACTATTAGCATTGAAGGACTTTTTGGCACCTTTGAGATTAGAAATTTCACTTGTCTCATCGTCTGTTGTAGTTGTTTCTGCAGGCTCGTCGCGGAAGCGAACCGTGGCTCTCTCAAGATGTCCTGTTTTCTGATGACCACTAATAAATGTTGAATTACAATAGTAAAGCAGGGCGAACTCTTTACTATTCAATATTTTTCGGCCAGCACTATTATTATTTGGAGATATAGTAGATCCAATTGCATTATTTTCCTCTTGATCGCCCAATGTTAGGTAAGAGTCTGAGAGGGAGAAGCCTCGATTCATTTTCATTCCCTTCATCGTCGCCATCCTCGTGCATTCGCTCAACCTGTTTTTCCTCCTTCGCTTTTCAATTTTTTTTCTGCAGTGGACGACAGAGGTTCCTTATATTTTCAACTCAATCCTTTAGGTGAGTCCACCTGGTGCAAAGCAAACCCCCTTGATTACAATGCGTGTGTGCAACCTTCCTACACTATACTGCTTTAGCAATCTAACTCTTTACATTCAGGGCCGTCCACACACAGCCGACTGGCTCACCTCTGTGTGTGTGTGTAACCGGCTAGTTTTTCCGCAAAAGTTACGCGTGCATGTATGCGGCAGTAGAAACATGCAAATACAATACTATCAAGCTTTAACTTACGCATGGAATCCGGTCGGATCGCACATGGGACAAGGAGAACATGAGAAAACTGATGAAATTCCAAGTGGTTGAATCAAATAGCTGTCAGGGCTTATTGGAAGTGGACATCCTCCGTGCTCACTCCACCGTAATCACATACACATGGTGTCAAATTACTTGAGAAGTCGGATGAATAAATTGTCGAGTCTGTGGATCAGGTGTACACGCAACGGTGCAACTAAATACCCAGGAAGAAGTGAACAAGCGGAAAGTGCGTTCCTCATGGAAAAATCCATACAAGTTTCTAGTATACAAGTTGCTCTAATGATCACGATGGTCCAATGAACTGAATCACAATAACGTATCAACCGAACAACGAGACTATTACCTCCCGAAGGGCTTGCCTGTTGGCTGCTGAGGTGTGTAGGGAAAGGATGTTTATTTATAAATGCTGTAAAGGAGCGGCGGTTTACGTCTTATCAAGACAAGTTATTATCAGAAAAGATAAGAACAAGTTACGACAGCTCTCCTTTAAGTGTCACCTCCAGTGACCAACTAAAACTTGGGACATGAAGCAAGTAGAATTTAAAGCCTTTTCATCCGTGCAACATTTCGCAGAATTCTTTTTAGAGGCGGCTGTAGGCAACGTGATCAGTAGATTTGCAAAGAGCTATGAACTTACCGTGCTATATGCATATTTATGGATATAGATATGCAGGAAAGCTGTGGAAGTTTTTACGAGTATGATTTTTGGATTGGTCTGAAATATAAGTACGGTCAATGGGAACAGGCAAGTGTTTCTTTGGGGTAGCAGCTGTGTGAAAGCCGAGGTTAAGAGGCTTGGATAGAAAGTATATGGGGAAATAAATTAATTAGTTTTGCAGATGTGTGGTAGGCTAGGACTAGCTGCGACTTTGGGGGTGTGTGTGGGAGCACGGAATTAATCCGTAGAATCAAAGTTCGTGCGGGTCATGTATATTTCAATTAAGTGGATGAAATTGCAAGTAAAAATTCCGTAAGAACCTGGATGCCTTGAAATTTGCGCAAAAGTTTCCAAAAGTTTGGTTACAGTATGCTACTAAAGTTATAGCAGAACAAACCTGCGTACATTTCCCTCCAGGTAGCGTTACTATACGTCATTGCTTAAGCGACGCTGGAAGTCGTGTTCAATATCAGTTGCCACCCAGTAGCTACAAATAATGCGTGATGAGGTTTTCCTGAACTTGAAGTTAATCCGCCTCGTGCTAATTACACAGGATTTTCTGTTTCCGATTTACTTCCGCCAAGGACTTTTTATGTCTAAATGTCTGCAGCAATTTCATCATGATGATTCTAGAGATTCTAGACCTTTCGTCATTTTTTGTCATCATCAGCAGCAGACGAGTCACATGAAGGAGGCGTGATTGAGGCTTCTAAATTGAAGCAGCCTCATTTTAAGGAATCATATGATACATTTGCACATTTAAAACGGATGATCCAACAAGATCCTGGTAGTTAGCATAATTTTCTACTTAATTCATCTCGGAAGATGTGTCATCTTCTGCGTTGTTCTAGGGATTTTAAACCTGATTCGCTGAAATGGAGCCTGACCTCCAGCACGAGTGTGCTCTATTGGTCAGTTACTAATATTTGCCTTGAGAAGCAAACAAACAAAGGGATTTAAACTATTTTCTTTCTTGTTGTGGAAAGGATTTCCTCAAACTGTTGACACTACGGCTTCATCTTAATCTTAAACGCTTCATCAGCAACTGATCTATGGCTTATTTTAGAATTCTTCACAGTATGGCATGTTCTGTACTGTAAGATGAAAAAACTAATAACAAAGCGGCGATAAAAAATGTAAAGGAAGGTCTGAGACGCAGAAATTCATGAATCATGATGTAACTCTTGCCGACGTTTATAATCAGATACTTCCATAGATCGCTCAATACTCTCTCATTTCTCAGCGACTAAGGATCACTTTATTTTTTTGCAATAGAATAAACTTTAGGATTTAAGCTTTCAGAAAAGACTTTTTTTGTCAAAATCAGTCCATGCATGCAGAAATACTTCAGAGTCGTAAAGCTCTCTCTGGGACACACCGTATCAGCCTCTCCAAGCGCGTCAATTGGTATGAAGTTTAAATTGACCTCATTTGAAAGCTGCACCTGACGGTTCAAGGCCATGCAAACGGCAACAGCGGCCTCAATCAGGAGTGCTATACAAAAGAGCTACTCCTCTCATTAGTTTGTTTCTGCTTCCTAATCCCGTTTCCGTAATCATTCCATCGTAACAGCACCGTTAAGCCCTTTCACTTCCTTGATTCCATGCCGCTAGTACTTCCAAATACCTGGTCTAGTCGTCCCTGGGAAACTCAGTTTGAATGCCCGTTTCGGCTCGTGGGTCACACCACTAGCAGCTGTTTTGAGTTGTGACTTCACTCGGCATTCGATTCTAAATCACTCCAATAACTCGTGCTATTTCATTAGGACTATTTCATCCGAGTTTTGTCTCCAGAAGGGTAACAAAGGAAGAGGGAATGGTTTGCAGAAGCAATGCGGGCGTACGCTGTTATCGTGTGGTGATGTCCACATGTATGATATCGTTAACTTTATTGAACAACAGTACATACAGCTGAGACCCTACCACTACCACATTATACATTTTAGCAATTCACTTAATGTATTATACTTATGCTATGGTGGACACAACCAACACCCCCGCAAGTCAGAACGAGGCGGCTTCATTACCCTCACATGAGCTTTCAAAGATATCGTGGCGCAATCTGCAGGTGAACCTACGGCTGTTGCTTATGCTATATAGGTGCGCGTTTATGGCTTAAGATTCTCTACCATGCTAGCACCCTACTTATATGCCACCAACATGTTGACTATGTTGGTAAGCACGTAATGTACAAACACAGGGGTAGACGTCCTCTCCAACATGTGGAACTCCCCTACTTTTATATCAGTCGATGGAATGGACATCACCTGTTTCTCTCGGACATTCCGTTCTACCCTGTTGCCAATGTCCCTTAAACGAATCCGCAGCAGAGCCTTTACGTCTTCGTACAGAGCCGGAATCCTGAAGGCCTTTTCATACAGAATCATGTAGACTAGTGACCCATCGATGAAGAGGACGTAATACATGGCTCCGAAGATGGGGCGGTCGTTGAAGTGCGCTATACCAGCGTAGCCATTCATGATACAAATCCCGATGCACAGCAGTTTCCATGTGAATATGATGTGTCGGTTTACAACGTTGAGCAATGTGATGTACAGTTGGATGCATTTTAGGGTCTTAAGGGTGTTCTTGATTTGAATCGCATTTCTGTAATGTTAAACAATGGCCTATTTAACGACTTTGTGACACGCTGTAGCATCTTAATATATGGATAGATGCACTCTTACTTTGCCCTTGTAGCTGACAAAGATTCCATTAGTATTTTCAGGTGGTCCTCGATGAGGCGAAACGAAATGACCTGAAGCTATCATGGAGGGGCTACTGTTCCTGCAAGCATCGTGAGATATCGCATCTACTCCAGAAAGCAGATCGTGAATGACGCCCAGTTTTTCAGTTCATCCGGCAGGGCAGAGTAAAGAAGCAGTTGCATCGTGGGTTCGTAGATGAAACAGGCCCCTATCAGAGTAATTGCGGAAATCACCACGTAATGAATGCACATTGCCATTAGGTCTTATAGTGAGAGGTCTGAGAGACGCCGGACCCACGGCTGTTGGGTGCTGAGGTCACCAATTGCGGCCGTTGATGGCCCTGCCAAACAACAGTAATGATTAGAGCTGAAAAGCAAAGGTGATAGGCTCACTTTCGTCTTTACCTCCAGTAATATTCCCAGTCAACGTCATTCTTGCATACGCAGCATATACTTCGGGGCCCTTGTAGTAGAGCCAATACTGCCAGAAAGCGAGAACAGCAGCATCGGTGGCTAAGACTCCATGAATGATGATTTGATGCAAGAGAATGGCAGGCAGAAAAAGCAAGACGTTCACCAGTCGAAACATCTTGAATAGTACTTGTATGAAGAATAGAGTGAATGACACTTTGCACAGCCATACTTTCCATTTTTGGTTCCTTCTCGGGAGGACATTCCAGGCCTGAGGATCCACCTCTACGGGGAGCAGATTCAAGTTGCAAGCGAGCTCGAAGTCGGTCAAGATCCGATAGCGGTCTGCTGTTGTCAACATTGTCCTTCAATTGCTATACAACGACAAGGCTACGTGTCGTCAAAGGATTCAGAGATTTGTGTAGCTACTGGCAGGATTTCATAAGGAATAGCAATCACTATCCTAAGCGCAATCCACCGATTTTGAGTACAGCGTGTGCGGTTTGAATTTTCATTTGTCAGAAGATCGCTATTGGCCCTTTTCAGAAGCCTCAGTGCCTATGGACACAGTTCAATAAAATTTCTTGAGCCATTGAAGTACCTTCGCAGTTTGGAAATGCTATAACATTGAGTAAGTTGTCGTAGGTTAGGCCGAACCGGAAGGAGATAAGCCTTGGACCTATTTTTCCCCTTTCCTAAAGGAAGAGCCACTTGTTAAGAAGTTTTTGCTTTCACGCTGGCTTTGTAATTTACGCGTACAGAAATTATGCAAGAACCTTTCGGCGTTACATTACAATTAACATTGATAAAGACGATCATGTTGTTGCTGTCTTTATTTCAGTGCCAGGTCATTCCTCAGGCATCCAATCATTACCTTGCTTACTTCCTAAACAGCACAATTGGATGTGTTTTAATGGCGTTATCCAATCTCAAACAATTTCCGGGAAGCAAAAGTTGTTCGTAGTTTGACCTTTGCCAACTCAGCGTAAGAATTGTTCGACTGCAAATCAGCCTGAAAGTTGGAGTTGCGCACGGGCACAGTTACGTCTCAGCTTGAGCAATCAGAGGTGGTTACCATACATCAACAACAAGTAGGTAGAGATAAGGAAGTTTAGATTTACTGCAAAACAATGATTTTCTAGTTCGAATACCCCAGCGTTCCTTGTTACGGAAAAATAAATGAAGGAAATCGATTTTCGCCTATTTCAGGTGCAGTATTCGGGCGGATAGGCGTGCTCGGCTCCTGCGGATGGGCATGCCACTTGAATTAAATAGCGTAAGAAGTAATTGCCACCTGCTGTTTCTATTTCCGGGAAACGACGTTGTTGTAGAGGCTTCTGGAAACTCGTCCAAAGCTGCATGCTGCAAGCACTGCTATAGCTGTCGCTGTCACGTTCCCATATTGGGACACTATTTCCATCGTTTTCATTCTCACTGTGTATTAAGTCTGGCCGGATATGACAGCTCTACTGCATTCCTCGCTCCCCGGATTCAGGAGGGCTTCTGGCTGGTTCGATGTCTGTTTCATGCAGGAGGGGAACCTCTACTTCTACTCAATGACGAGCGGCCAACTGCACATTCTCTTTCCGGAAAAATTATGCCGCATCATGAGGAATTTGGGACGCACATTGTGCAGGGATGCGGCACACTTACTTTCTGTGATTACGTCATCAACAATTTTGTGAATCTAATCTCTATATGTTGAAATAGTGAGCTACATGACAGGAGTGGTTAGACCTTTGGCATGAAGTTTTAACTTTTTTGGGTCCATTTGTTTGCTACCATAGCTTGTATTCTGAAGCAATGATCTAGTATTGAATATAAACAGGCAGTAAGAATAATGTATTTATGTTTATCCACCACGAGAAATACATTTTGGAGCGAATGGAACTAGAGTTTCATTCATGTATGCATTCATAAAAATGTTCTGCTTTTGGCTGCTGCAAATCTGGTCGCCCTAAGATGTAGTGAAGTAACTTTGAATTTCTTCTAGAGACTTCCCCTTGGTTTCTGGGATGGCCATAAATATGAAGATTATTCCCAGCAGACTGAGTGCAGCAAAAAACCAGTAGCAACCGTCATCGCCTAACTCATCAATGAGATTAGCAAAAAATCTTGTTACAAGGAATGCGAGGGCACATCTCCATGTTGAGAGTATGCTGGAGGCAAGTCCTAAAAACGGCAAAAAATAAAAACGTTGTAATCATTTATCAGCAACATAGCAGATGTAACGTCTTGGTCATTCAGCCAAGCCAATTAATGAATTATATAATATAAAAAGCTAACCTCTGGACCGCTGAGGTAGGACTTCTGGCTGTAACAAGAAAAATATTAAATGCGGTAGACGCTTTTATTACTCAATAGCAAATTACATAATGCTACTTACTGCAATGCTAAACGGTATCGGGCCCATCCTGTGAGACAGAATTTTCACATGAATGATAACAGTGCACAAAAGAACAACCTACGAATGAACTCATTAAACTCAGAGAAGACAATTACCCGATCGTGTATCCTACAAGGTAGACCAGAAGACAAGTCAAAGGTAGCCATCCCAAGCTATTTTCAGTGAATTCAGCTTTGTGTTCTTTCAGATTGAAAAATGCCCCCAGTCCTGATAGGGACAATATGACTAAAGCTTGGGACAGAAGCAACAGTATCCGACGACCAAACCGGTCCACGACAGATGCAGAAGCCAAGGATGCTACCTAATTTCAAGTCGTTTTTTATTCAGTGACTGTGACCAACCCTGCGGGTAGTCGTTATTTCTACGTGACTTACTTTACACTTACCACTTGTACTCCACTTAGCAAAATTGAGGAGTCATATTCATTCATCGCTGATCCGGCGGACAGGAAAATGTCGACGGTATACGAATTTACAGCAATTATTCCCGTCCCAATTTGAAATAAAAATAGCAGGAAGCTAAGCAGAAAGGCCTTTCTCACGTTTGGTGTCAACAACTCTTTCCAGGCGTCACGGGCCGTGTCTCCTTTACTGGCCTCCACACTCTCTGTGAGCTGAAAGCATGAAAACGAACATTAA
Organism: Bourletiella hortensis; assembly: GCA_034694225.1. NCBI lineage: Eukaryota > Metazoa > Arthropoda > Collembola > Symphypleona > Bourletiellidae > Bourletiella > Bourletiella hortensis. Next base: position 63,532 of record JAQFYD010000002.1, on the reverse strand, counting down.
TGTCCGCGGATTCACATTAAGTGTGAATAATTTCAGTTGAAAATAGTGACCACACCTGAAAAAGTTCATGATTTATCTGAACGACGTCCTGAGCACCTCGAAACCACTGCAAGCTTTTTGAACCTTCAGTCTGAAGCCCTTGAGAAAGTAAATACCGTGGGGACTCTGGCACGAAGAGAACGAGGATGAAACAAGCAACTGGAATGCATGCACCAAAAAGTGCTTGGTTCTCCCAGGATACATACTTTCCAATGGTAAGTCTACGGTGAACCTTTCATGAGTGTTTTACTGATATTGGGATAAATTTGAAACCTTACATAACAAGCATTCCAGTACAAATCATGAGGTCATATCCAGAAATCAACATTCCACGGATTTTCGGCTCTGCGGTTTCAGCTATAAAAATGGGTGCCGTCACTGCATACGTTCCTCCGCAAAATCCTGAAACACAATAGTCTGGGGTTGCTCACATACTCACGGGAAACATCAATCGTTCAATGATTATACGAAACGCCTGTCCCGCTAACCTGTTATGAAACGCCCACTAATTATCATGGCGATATTTTGGGAAAAATATATGAGTAACCATCCCAGTAAGAACGGCAGCGAGACAAAGAGCATTGTCTTCTTGCGTCCAAAATAGTCCACAGCCCAGCCGGCAGGTAGCCCTGCGACGCAAGCGCCAAGCTAGCTACCAAAAATATGATTTTGTATTAATTTTGTAGCTATTGTGATAGCCAAATTAATTTATTTTACGAGAAATTCACATTCTCACAGTAGCTATCGAGCCTATCCACGAACTCTCAGCGGAGGTAACTTCCCCAAAATCGCTGTCTTCCCGGATCTTGGGCAACGCAGCGGCACTCCATGCCACGATAGTTCCCCATGCGAATGCTCCCATATTAGCTTTAAAAAAATACTATGTACACATTACGATCCGCTCTTCAAATCGTAACAACTTTACTGATTAAATTTACAATACCCGCTAAAGCCGCTACTAACTGCGGCGTCTTCTTTGCTTTGAAATCTTCTGTAATCATGTTGATATTATGAACTTTAAAAAAAAGTTGTCAATCAGGTAGCAATACACTGTATGTATCCTGCTTTATAGATTCCTTTGAAAGCAGCTATTCCTTTTTACTGTGACTTGTCTAATTCCGAGCCAGACTGATGTAAGGTGGTGCTAATCAAATTTAGCAGTTGCAGTCAATCTTTCTCACGTGTAACTGATAACGAATTTTTTGTTTTTGGCATTGATTGTTTAAAGTCGTTCATTCAGTAAAAACCCAGTGAATGAATAAGCTTCGCATTATGAGCATAACATGTACAACTTTCTTATCTGGAACGATAAAGATGATAGCAAGCATGTGTTGAACATTGTGATAAATTAGTTTTTCTTGTAGATTAGCTTCTAGGCAGTGTTTTCAAAATACCCATGCAATATGATGCTATATTCACAAGCAATCGCCGGACAACTCTCACGCGACATTGCTCATAATGTTTTATCGATAAGCTCATGTCTAGCAAGTTACTGATGCGACATGTGGTAATTACAAATCAGTAGGTAATATACTTGATAATCACTGAATATATTCCTGAGAAACAGCGGCAGGATTATAGTTCTTTGGTATGAAAAATCATCTTTTCCTCCTGCGATGACTAAAGTAAAATGCTTCCTCTTCTTATATAGTGAACAGCACATGCTTTGTTTCCTTGTCTGGAGTCAGGGAACGACGAACATTACATTCTAAAGGTACAACCTTGGTCCCAGCTGTGAGAAACCAAAGCATTATGAATCCAATAGCTGATAAGAATCCGTTAATCCATAGGGCTTTTGGACCCCATGTGGAATCAGCATCTCGAAACGTAGGCATCAGCAAAAGCAACATGCCAGCCTTCCAGCTTGCGATGGTGCCGCACATTATGGCTGTCAAATTTCAATCTTGCAGGAGCGATGCAAAACCTATATGTTGTATGCTTTGACCTTAGAGATACTCACCTCTGGATTTCTGATTAAAAAGTACTGGCTGTGTCCATAAAATATTTTAGCAAGTGGTAATTTCTCCTTACTAACTTAGGCACGGCTAACTTACCAGCAGCACGAGGGACATGGGTCGCAGCCTATAGGACAGACAATCAGTAAAACGCACAATAATGTGGGACTACCCCTTAACTAAGTTGATTTAGTTCTACGTCCGACTTACATGGCCGAGAAGGTGATGTTGAAACCCAGTAAGCCCAACAGCCCTACCCAGGCATAGGTGTCCCCATGTCCCATAAATATCCATTCTCGAAGGGAATAAAAGAGGGCGAAAAGTACCAAGGAAACGGTCAAAAGAAGCTGCGACGACAGAAGCAGTCGGCAGTCGAGCATGGGCAACTTACATGCAAACAATGTTGATACCATCTGAAAATCAGAAATGATAACTGTGATTTGCATATTTATCTTAAGTTAGGCATTAATACTGAGCTGGACGAACGCACGATGTTTAGCCCGTGAAGAAGCGCCCAAAAAGTGGTTTCTTTTACGCAGGATCCAGAGGAGCGTATCACACCTGCACTGTACCCAAATATGGCGTCTTCACCAGCAACAAGCTGACAAAATATCAAAACGATTCCTATGGCTACACCAGTAGGAACGCTTTTATCTTTTAGATACGCAAATTTAGTTCCTGAAGTTGAATTGCGTTTTCGGTTCGTTTGCAAACACTGTAAATTGAATACCAATATTTTGCTTAACGTCAAGAATGCTTACATGGCGCTGTCAAACGTTATTACAGCTCACCTTAGGCAAGATGTCCTGTCTTAAAATAACATTAAAAGTGTGACATAGGTTGTGCAAACTGTGACCTGTTCTACGCACAAGCCCTTTGCGAATCGACTCTCGAGGAAATGCGGGCAGAGACAGAAGTGAGCCCGTTGATATAGTTACTATTAGCATGTAGAAGACAGCTTGATATTTCAATGACATATGGGAAACAGAGAGACTGCTGCGTTTGAGAAAACACGAATTGTTTGCATTACTGTAAACGCTCAAGTTTTCTTAGTTCTATGAGTGCTTTGCTTACGCTGCAAACAACCCGTAAGAATATGCCGCATAGCTATAGGGAATTAGTGATCCCCCTCTGGAAGTATCAGCTATTTCACTAATGAGCACAGGCACTATTGCGGTGAATCCACCCCTTCCAAATGCTTTCAATACACCCACACCGTATCATTAGCTATACTTTGTTCCCATGGAAAATTGTCAGCAGCTGCTATCCATACCGAATATCAGATGCCCTGTCAAAAGCGTTGTGACATTCTGTGCAACAACCATTAGGAATATTCCAAGAACAGTTGGAACCGGAAGAGAAAGGGCAGTTACTTTCCTTCCAAACACATCCAGTGCTAGCCCAGCAGGAAATCCAGCCATGCACCACCCTAGCTATTACAATCCACTGTAATTTTCGATTCCTTTCTTACCAGAATCATGGCCAACGCATAGTTACATATGTGAGTGGCTTAATCCAGGAATGCACATATTCCTTTTCTTTCGGGTCTCTGAACTGTGCAATCATCAAGCCGGGTAGTGCACTTTCATACCAAAAGTTGTCGAAAGCCAAAACGAAGAACCAACTAATGCCTACCAGAATTAACGTTATCGGCCAAGATGATTCACACCACAATCAAAATCAATGGAATTTCCGAACGGGTTTCACCTGCTATTGTGGCAAGGACTGCAGTCGAATTACGACCTTTCGGGAAAACGGTCATTTGAAGGCCCTTTTGTGACCTTGAGGCGGAAATCTAAATTCTAGTATTCGTAAGTTTTACCGATTGTAGTTGTAGAAACTAAGCCCTGGGTGATGTGATAATTACGTTACAACATTACATTGTACATCGTTTCCTGCCAGCTCTTTCAAAAGTGTGCTTGAGTGAAAGGGAATACGCAGAAGCTTACAGGGCTTATTTTGTTTTCAAATGTTTATTGCTGTAAGACAATTAAAATATAATCATGGCAACGCGTACCCCTGCTTTATGAGAAGTAACTACGAAAGCTAAACCCAATTTATAGGAAGCACTGGAAGGTGATTTAATTACGTCTGCCGAGTAAGTTGCGCCTCTTTATTCGCAGGAACTCAAAATGAAAACACCTTTATGCTCTGTGTTATCGCTACAACGACTGGATTCCTGTCAAAAACTTTTTGACTGAAATTATCTAAGCTCGTATTATTCAACCGAATCCCACTTAGAATTATTTATGCCGCAGTTTAACGCCTAAGTAACGGAAATTTGAACTGTATGCTAGAAGCGTGGAGGAGAACACCCATTGGCAAAATTTCATTTGTGCATTTCCTTATTCAACTAAATTCATAGTCCAAATGGAAACTCGGCCTAGCGAATCGTAAGCACCTTTACGCCGACATAATGTGAAAAGTATGTTCTCATATTGCTATGGCCCAGTTTCATCAAAGCTGAGGTCGCTCTAACAACTCATTGCATCCTAATGCAAGAAGAGCTGGTCAATATGTGCACGACTATTTACTTACCATTGAACTTCATTTTTGTTGTGCTATGTTCTCAGCGTTTGTGGCCACCAGGTACATACATTTCACGTTAATTTAAAATCACATAGGCATTTGTTTAGATCTGTACTGGACACATGTGTCACGACTACTCAGCAAACTACGTATAGCTTCTACTGATGATGTTATTTATGGTGATCAATGAGTGAGGCTATGACTGAGTCCCCGAAGTTGCTTCTATTAGCAGCAATTATAGCCCCTGCAACGGTACAACAGGCCCCTTCGCTTATTTTGCTAGATCTGGCCACTGTTTTAAACATATTCCGGCCAGAGCTGCTAATAGACCATCATCATGAATTGACCATCTTTGGTAACGTCGTCTGTAATAAAGGTAAGCTTGTCAAAGATGACTGAAACTACTTTGTGGAATTACATTGGTCGTTCCGTTTTAGAACTTGAACTCCAGAAGAATTTTCTGGCTGGATTCCAACTATCTGTGCACTGCAATAGTGACGCAATGTTCAACGACTTCAATATAACGGAAGCAACTATTCGTGTTTGTGGAAGTTCTGCAAGTGTCTTTATCGCCCCACCAACTGAAGAAGTCCTATTGGAATTGCTATTAACAGTAATGTTTCGTATCAGTATCTTAAGATGGAAATGAATTTAGATCTAGACTGGGTGACATCTTGTTTGTGCAGATACCTTTGTACTTGAAGAAAGTACCCATCGCCAGCGTGCGAACGCGTAGAATTTTTTTCATTAGCTGGCCAACTGAGACTGATGATTCGAGCAGAATTGAGCACCTGGTATTCGGCAATGGCCCAAAGATGTTGAAGAGCATACGCACTATCCGACAGTATGAAGAAATTTATGTACCACTGTGGAAAAAGCGGGATGGAAAGTTAGAGTTGTGGGATGTTCTGGAAGTATATGGTAGCAGAGGTGAGATTCCTGTGATCCAACGTGTGTTACCTCCACCACCGAAGGATGGTTTAAATCTGGAGGAAATGTTACGTATTGCTATCCGAAGACGAGACTTTCGAGGAGGCAATTTGCTTGTACTTGGCCAGGTATGTCACTTGTGTGACTTTAGACTTTATGATTGAGCAAAACTGCTGAAAGCTAAAAACAAGCAATCGTTTTTAGCCAGACGAGTCCTTCCTGGAGGAGCTTACACTTGAAGTGATGCCAAATGGAACAGTGAAGTTCGTCAAAGGAACTGTGCTTGAAATGCTCCACGGCTTTATGCTCACCATGAATTTCACGCAAGTTTAAATATTCCATTAAAATACAAATCCGCGCAATCCGAGTCAATGCAAATGTTTCTTGACCGTAGGTATAGCGCCGTAAAGGGAAACGGTTGGATGGGTTTATCACCAAATAATACTGGACTGACAGGTCTTGGAGATCAAATAATAAGGAAAGAAGCAGATATATCTATTTCCTTGAATGAATTCGAACATTATAGATCGCAGCATGTGCGTTATCTGCAGCCTCTAAAGACATACCCGTAATGCCCTTGACACTATGAATTCATTTATGAAACGCGTAGATGTTAACGTGTGCACTTTTCCAGATCACACATGATTTTTCTCCAGCCTTCCATTTACTCAAACAAAAACGTTTTACTTGCGCCGTTCAGTGGCTCAGTTTGGTTTCTAGTTTTTGCTACGTGGGCCATCCTTCTAGTATGTGGATGTTTGTTGCTGTACCGACGGCCTCCTAGGTTGGGCCATGTTGGCACGACTGTCATGTACTCTAGATATTTAAGTGTCACGGTGGTGCCCGGAGTTTCAGAAGTATTCGTCTGGACGACGGCCACGTTGTGTCAGAAAGGTAAGCACTAACCATCACTCTCGGGACCGTATACATAGATTACCTTCATATGAGTCTTATCATTCTAAAATGCAGGTTGGGAATTAAGGGTGGCTCAACCTTCCTTTAAAATATTTTGCATCACCGCAGTGTTTTTCAGCATTCTAATTTATGCATTTTACACAAGCTTCGTTGTGGCCAGCACCTCCATTCCGACCAAACCAATCAAAGGAGTTGAAGATTTACTCAAGATGAACTACAAAATCTACATGGATCCTGAACAGCCTACGGCCATCAATGGTTTCGGTCTGGTAAACTGCTGTGGACTTAAACACGTAGCTTATGTTTAATCCTAACATTCATTTGCGATCCCATAAATTTCAGACGGACAGAAAGAGAGGAAGTATTTATAGGGAATCGGAAAAGGACTTTAAAAATCTTACTTCTTCTATACCCGAGGTTCTGGAGAAGCCTGGAGTTGCCTTGATATCTGGATTAATAGACTTTTATGCGAGTGGATTGCACAAATACAAAGCGAACGAGCTATGCCGGGCGGATAAGTTGAGGGCGGACCCAAGTGTGCGACAGAGGGAGTCAATGGTGATCCGAAAGTCGGGATCTTTCAAGGAGTTTTTTGCATACCAGTAATATTTCTACTTTAACGGCTGACTTTAGGGTAAATTGAGGTTAACTTTTGTCATGTAACGCTATTGATGCAGGAGTGTCGTCCTTATTGAAAGGGGCTTGGCTGATCTGTATGGGAGAAGATATGATCGTCGCGCAGGAATTCAGTGCCCTGATAGCGTGGAACCTGAATACGAACTTGATTTTCCGGAGGTGTACATGGCGTATGTTTTACTCTTCATAGGTTCCGTGCTTTCGCTTTCTATTTTGTACACAGAGAGGAAATTCAATCGTCGTGAAAGAAGACGAAGGGTTTCACTTGATTTTGACAGAGAATTTGCCAGTGCTGAATGGAGACTTCGGTACATTGCTAGAGCTTTATTAACGTTGGCTTATAAACTCCGATGAGCTTGCAAGAAGACAAAAGGCTAAGACAAATGGTTTGTTGGACAATTTTTGATGCCATAATAAAGTACTGCTATCCAAAATTTTCCCTAAGTTGTTATCTCCGGGTGTAATTCTATTGTAAGGGTCATTAAACGGAAGATTTATTTATCTAAGGGAGAGATCGGAGTTTAGGAAGAAGGAGAGCAGAGTAAGCAGTATGATGCACCGTCAAAGACATTGTCACTAAACATTTATGTGCCGTAAGGGCAACAGTACCCCATATTTGCCAACTCTTTCAGCCGTGTCCAATGTCGTACGCATCGTTCTGCAAAATTGTATGCCACGCGCAGTTGGATTTGATACCATTCAGATGTGCATGAAAGTAGTGGCATTATCACGACATGACTTTTGTCGCAGTTTAAGGCGCTATAAGAAGAAATGGTTTTCAGAAATTAGAAACGGTTCGATGACCAAGATGGCTACAGTTGTAGTTACAAAAATATAATCATCAAGAAAGAAAATATGACAGTTATGGCCAGCGGCTGGCCGATACGTTCGACGTTCGCGTTCGAAAGACTTTAAGTCGCAGTACACTATAGGCGTCAGGTGATTACAGAATTAGTTGATAAGGCAGAAATAATACTTACTTTAATGCTACTGCTATTGTTTACTGTCCTGTCTCCCTCGTATATTATATGAGTAGTACCGTTACTATGAGAGGCATCCTGTCTATATGCCACAATATTGCCTTTCCTTTAGTTTGAGGTAAACTTGAGCTCTATGGAGACGTATGGTAGATGAAATCAGGAGCAATGCTGAAATTTGCAGGCTAAGAAGCTCGCAAAACTTAAAGGGTAAATGCCATACTTTTTTAATTCTCCTCAGCTTTCCAGTGGGTAACTTTCACCACAGGAAGGAATTCGGGGGGAAAGCTCTTACACTGTCATTTTTGAATCTGAAATGGAATGGAAAACTCAAGGGGTAAAAATAGGAACAGTCACCGCAGTAGCAATTATACTGCGTTTGTGTCCTACAGAAGATAATTTAAAATCACCATATCCATAACATAGCATTGTTTCTTTTAGGCCCTTGGGCATTGTATTTAAGCTTGGAATGGTTTATACAAGGCCTTTGGGCAAGGCTTATTCAGTTTATTTCCAACTTGTGTGTGAATGAACGTCTGGAGCTTGTGTTTACATTTTTTTCACCTCTTACTCGCGCGGGTACTCATGAAACCCAATCGTCATTTCTACGATCTATTTTGATCAGTCTGGGACAACAACAACTGATTCCAGGAATGGGTGAAATGGACTGGCATTGGCTTCACTGTCAGATTCGGACACAGAAACGTAAGAAGAGGAAACTGGAATCACCGAAATTTCACGTCTGTCAACAAAGCGCCTACACAAGTCTTCCAGATTGTTGCCTGCACTACTATTGTGACACACAGTGTCAAGAGTTTGGAGCTGTAACCTGAGGTCATAGGAAAAACTACAGCTTAACAATGAAGAGGTCCAGCGATTCTGAAACAGAACCGTGTGACAGCAAACGCACCAACGGACCTGGAAGTTCTAACAGTTCTTTAGTTGACGTCAAGAACGTAAGAGTGATTTTTTTAAAAACAATATGACATTAGCAAGTACACAGTAATCATAATAAATTCCATTGCAGGATGGTCCGAGTTCCATGGAAAAATTCCTCGCCAGTGAACTCGTATGATATTTCCTGCAAAATATTTTCTATACTCTGAACTTGTTGATGCATTTTTATAATTTAATATTTACTCTTTTTCACAATTTCAGGCCCTTGAAAATGTTTTCGACTGTCTCCCATTTCCAGACCTACTAAATTGTTCTTTAGTGTGTAAGCACTGGTATCGGCTAACACGGCTGTACATGAAAAATTCCCGTCGATGTTTGATACGTTTAATCCATAAACGAGGTGCCTTACATAGACTGACGGAACTGGACACAGTTTTAAGATCCTATGAGGCCGTCATTCCTTTCTCTGGCACATCCATAAGTGTGCAAAGTCGTGATGGCTTTTCCTCACTCAGAAATGCAGAAGCTGGGTCAAATTGGCTAGAACTGAAAGAGCTCTTAGAGTGCATGATAAAGAGCGAAAGAATCAAGTTTCGTCACTTACGACTCGACCTAGTAAATTTCCCAAGTGTGTCTACGGAAACTGGCCTTAAACTAATCCTGGATTCATTTTCTGATGTACTAGAGGAGATTTCATTGAAAAATGGGCACTTCAATCCAAGTGCAAATAGAATCTTTGGCGATGAGATTCCAGCTTTACCGAATCTGAAGAAGTTGTACGTTTTACATGAATCAGAACCGTGCTGGCTGATACAGAATATAATCAATGCCTCTCCAGTTTTGAAAACATTGGCTCTGGTGGAAGATAGTGACTTTGAATCAGCATCTCGTGGTACTCCGATGGGTAAAGTCATCCTGGAAGAAGATACTCTCATGCGTCCCATGGATGAACACTTACCACAATGGTCAGCTTTTTCCAGGAGCTCGCCAAAGCTGAAGGAATTTCGATTTTTGAAAGCAGTTGGTGCGAACGTTGACAAGATTAAAGAAGCATGGACTGTCGTACTCCGTATTTTGAAAAGCAGTCAAAGCTCCTTGAGGGAACTTCACATTGATCACTACGCCTTCGCTCTGCTTCCTGTGTTTGACCCTCCTCAGCTTCTACTTGTAACGTGCCTCTCTGTTGACGCCAGTCTGCACAGAGGAGCTGAAAGAAATTTTTATGTGCTCAATAAAATAGACTACAGCCACTACTTCCCAAACTTGAAAACAGTAAGGGTGAGGTACACAACATATCCTCAACATTGTGAGCCAATGGAACCAGAAGGATATGGCAGCCAGTTTGCGTGTACCACAGTCTCGAAATTTATATTGGAGCCAGTATTTATCAAGAACGAAATTGTTCGTGACGTCGTACAACCGAACTGGCTTAAAATATTTGGTGGAATATTCCCTAACGTCCGTGAATTTTGTATGAAACGAGGCGAACGCCTTGGCCCGTTCCTGGCGGAGCTATGGTCTGTGTGGCCATCCATAGAACTTATGACCTTCTCTCAGACACACGTATCAACTTTAGTATCGGATCTCGAAGAAGCGTTCCGGGGAGCTCGTCAACAAGAAAATGATCAAGATGTTGCCACCCTTGAAGATTTTCACATCCTGCCAACATCAAATAAGCTCGAAAGCTTTGAACGTAAATATTTTACTATAGATAAAAGTCATTTCGTGTAACAAGCAATTGCAAAAATCTCAATATTATGTGTGATTTACAGGGCCGAGAACGCTCAGCATTGAGGTTAAATCACCAAAATCCTCTGGTAGCTTACTAGAGCCGTGGGTCTTGAGGTCTCCGGTCGAAGCGCAAGCATCCCCCAGAAATTCTCTTGCCTCCCGCATTGCTGCCACTGAACTGTACTTCAGGATTCCGTTGGTTGTAAAACTCTTACGAGAGGGGCACGAAGAAATAGGACGTGATTTTTGTAAGTAGTTTACGAATGAATGACCTGTACTGAATATTTTTTCTCACAGCCTCACTAATTTGATGCTTCTGTTGCAGGGAATAATGTAAGAAATTTGAAGGCATCAACTGAAATATATTTCAAGCGGGTTCCAAGGAGGTCCTCAGCTGGGACAAGCCTCAATAATGATCAAGGGGAGTAGCATTAGCTCCTATGTTTTCTGGAGGAGCTCTCATATTATAGTTTAGTGCAATAAAAATTATGTAAAGTCCTTTCAATGTAAATGAGGTCTTCTATAATTATTTTGTTCTGGAAGAGATCTGATATTGTAAGTTTTGTCATCAGTACAGCAATAAAAATTGTGTAAAGTCCTTTCATTGTAAGTGCGATCTTGTATATATATTATTTAAATGACATGTGCAAAGAACGGGTTCCAAATCCCGGTAGGAAGATCAGCCATCAATCATAAATCATTTGTACAAAAATATGTATTTAATCCTTATGTGTATTAAGGTCATACGTATCTCTAGCAAAACCTTAACTTCGCAAACATTGTGACAGAAAAAAAATGACGAATGCAGAAATGACCCTTCTCTGAAATTCGTTCGGGCCGCTACAGATTGGTGAGACTGCAGATAGAGACCAGTAAACGTGAACTTAGTTACAGCAAAGTATACAAAATGGTTTCCAATAAATTGTTCAGTATCTCTTCTGTCCCTTTAAACGAAGATCCAGGTCACAGAGCTGTTCAAGGAAGCCGTTGTTTGGGTATATTGAACGTTTGTTTCTATGAAACAAAACGAAAGAATAGTAGATGTGAACTTTCAATGGTAAATCCTCCATATGAATTCATAAGGGAGCACAATTATTACCGAACAAGACGAACGGCTTCTTTTGCTGTCATATCTTTCTTCATCATAAGGTAAGCAATGACCAACGTGGCGGAGCGGCTGATGCCCTCCCGACAATGTACCAGAACTTTTCCTGTGTAAACAAAAGTTAACAATGTTTATCAAACGGAAAGAAGGCTGTCAATAGTAGCGTCATAAAACGCATTCGAACAACATCTATAGTGTCTTTTTATATCTTTCGCCGTTTCCTCCTCATCTGCACAACAGGTTTGTAGTATATTTTTCCTCGAAAGACATAAGTGACTTGCATTGGCACCCACAGTTATAGGGAATATCTCTCTCAAGGCCAAAATTTCTTATCGTAACTTTAAAAAACAAGTTGATCGAAATAAAATATGGCGGAGGAGGCTTGAAAATACACACAAACATGGAGGAAATGACGACAAAAAGACACTTAAAATAAAGTTGAGTCAAGCAGCGTTTCGACAAGCTGAAAATTAATCTTATTTCTCTCAAGGAAAACCTTCAAAAATAAATCTGACACGTAAAAAGGCTTTGGCATAACATGGGAATAGTGCCAATAAGAAGCACACGATAGCACAAAATAATAATAAGTCACATGCAGGACAGCTTAAAGGGCATGTTCGACATGCTGACGTCAAGCCGGATACGAAAAAAATGAAAATAAAAGGCAAAAGTGTTTAATCACCATTGGACTTTAAAGCCGTGTCAATGAAATCTGTGGCTTGTTTGAAAAAATAATGGAGTTTGAAGGCTTCCAAGTCGACAGCAGGAACGCCGAGAAACTCACACGGGTGGCTTCTTGAAGCATACCACTTTTCGTCCGTATTTACGGAAATGTCCTCATCAGAGCCGAAAGCAGCATTCACAATGTGATTGATACGCTTCATCTTCAAGATCATAACATCTTTTGCCGTTCTTCTGCATCAGGTGAATCATTCAATCAGCAAAAAAACGATTAGAACAAGCATAATAACCCAATAAGAAATAAAGCTGACGACAACAGTTACAAGTTAACACCCTGCGCCATGAATGTATTATTACGACAATAATTATTACAGTAATTGCCTAATTATTGCTGCTTTGGCTATTTGTGGAATTGCGGTGAAGCATTGTAAAAATAGAACGTCTTCAGTAAAGGGTCAACTGCACACGGCAATAGGGAAAGCGCGGATGAGCTAAAAATGAATAAACTTTCACCTCCTCCATTGACGGCCTCATCAATAAAATCGGTGACTTCTTGAAAGTGTTTGTACAATGGGAATCCATTGTCATCCAAGGCTGCCACAGCTTTGAGCTTTATCTTATCAAGTTCATAATAAGCCGGCCGGGTACGGACACAGGTGCCACAAACTTTCCCCAGTAAGCACATGACGCAGGCATCTGCAGCATTCACTACATACCCGATACCTTCCCTCACAAGTATTGACAAACACAGGGCAGCCGAGCTTTGTGTATAGCAATCAAAATAACAATAATAATGTAAACATCATCGAATCATTCAGCTCAGCCCTAACTGACCTTGAGAAGGTCTGTTTTTAGCTAAAAAATAATGACTTCCAGTGTAATATGAGACCAGTCGGGGCTTTTTCCTTGAAATTATCTCATCAACTGTTTGAGTAAACATGACCTTGCAGTAGTGCCTGTCTCAATCAGACGTCTATCTAGCTATAAAGCTAGATCTAGCTATTAAACAACCTTGATATAATCAAGGAGATTCAGATTGTGCTATGCTTAATATCCCACTCTGAATTTTGTTAGTTTTCCCATCATAATAACCTTTGTGGCTTGAATCCAAAGGCTGCTGAACGTGAATGAGCCCTCCTACACAACTTCCTTGAGCATTTGCACCCACCAACTTCCTCTGAATGACCTCGTAGTATAGAAGTCAGTGTGAAGGGCACAGAGCAGATTTTGTAGGGAAATTTTGCAGATTCAGCATCTGGTATGATTTCTAAATATTCTTAATTCAGCGATGCCGTAATTTCCATTTTCAGACTGACATAATTCCTTAGAACAACAATCCTATGACTCACTCAGATTCTACAAATGTTGCGCGCAAGTTTGCCAAAATGCACAGCTAAAGTGTGCTCCTTTGTTCACCGACTTATGATGGCAATCGTTGTTTCCTTTGCCTAATTCGGCCCTGCTTGCTGCTATCTTTAGCTAATTATAATAGAATCTTTTCTGTAGAAAGAAATGTAGTACTTACGCATCTCCAATGAAAATACCCGGGTAAACTTCGTCAAATGGATTACGTGGTCTGGACCAACGGTCACTCACAATGTGCCTCAGATCTTCCACACTCTGAGAGTTAATCTTATTTCTCCAACTCATGATGAACAGTGACTGTTTCTACGGCCGATGACGGAACGCACTTTAGCAATTATATTCTACGTTAACGATCTTTGATTTACTGTCGTTCCTCACAAAGTATTACAGATGTCTTGCAAAACACGGGTGACAACGATTCGTTGTTTTCGGCTGCAAAAACAGAACTGAAGCCAAACCCGGGGTGAACTGTGGTACAAACATAAGGACGCCCTGCTCAATTAAGCCACACGTGACATGTGGTTCCGAAATAACTTCTTTTTGCAATTCCTCGTCGTCGCGATAGAGAATGCACACAAAAACCTGGCAACTAGTTCGTTCCGGTTTATCTCTCTATCTCCCTCTCCGTCTCTTCTTGCAACAGCATGTATGAGTTTGCTTATGTCTTGATATAGATTTGCAGTCAATTACTTCCATCCTAAAACCTATGTATGGTCTACGCACTCTATAATGGATGATAGCTATAGGAAGAATGTTTGCCAATTTGCCAACAGGAATATTTCCTGTGGGATGAAGGATGCGTTAAAAATAGCATAAAAAATCTAAACATTAGTTCTGACGTACGGAGCAGCATCTTCACACATGCTCCCAGTGGGGAAGGAAGCCATTAAAAATAAACGAAGGTTAAAATCCCCTCATCCCGTCGTCATTCACATTATTAATGAACTCAACGAATGGAGACAGTTAATTTTTTTCATAACTACACATTTTTATTATTGCTTTTGGTTTGTTAACAATACCTCCGCGAATAAGGGATTCCCATTTTTTTACAACAATTTTATATAGGCCAAAATATATTCAGATTTTCCACAACGGTGGGATATTACATTCACAATAATCTTTTCTTTGATATATATATATTAATTGTTACAATAGCATACTCATTTTCAATCCTGGCAATCTACTTCGGTGCTTTAAAAAACTGAAAAAGAGTCGAGTCCGTTCAAAATACCATTCTACGGTACTATCCCGTAACCCAAGCATTGAGCATTTACTGAAAAAAAGCAAACAATAATAATGATCGCAGCAGTAAAACTGTGGGGGGACTAAAGTTAAAAAAATGGAACGACTAACAACAAAAGAAACTGCGCTACTCTGCAGGACTGAGAATAGGGTTGACAGCACTAACTCCTGAAACTGCATTTGAGATCACATTACACAGAACATTTGAATTACTATTAGTATTATTATTATTATTTGAGTTCATAGGTACAACTGTTGCTCCGGTTGTTCCACTGTTACCCGAAACATTGATAATAGTTTGGTGGATCGCATTCATGGTTGCAGCAGACAAAACAGGGTAAGATGATTGCTGTTGGGACTGCTGCTGGGACGATAAGGATTGCTCCTGTTGTTGAGCTTGTTGTTGTTGTGAGATTGGAACGACCACAAATTCTGATGGCAACAAGGTACCAAGATCCGCATTCACAGTTGTGGTGGTTAATAAAAATCCAATGACATTACCACTATCTTCCCCCGTTCCTACGTGGTGGATCTGAAGCTGCTGAAGTTGCTGCTCATTCAACGTGATGGCTGTCGTAGGGGCTGACGAAGTACTCGTTGATACCGCAGCAGAAGCAGGAGTGGTGGTGGACGAGCCTACAGAAGATATTTGAGCCGCCGTGGACGAGTCTGGTGCAAGAGCTACAGCAACTGTTGAGGATGATGGCTGATCAAAATTTTCATTTTTTACAAGCTGAACAACTGGAACATTCAAAACTTGTGCAGCGGATACATTGCCACAATGACTGGGTAAATTGTTGATGTGTACATCCGCTTGACTGCCGTTGGAACCAGTGCTGCTGTCAGCTTGACGATTGACATTATTTTTTTGTGTCCTGGGATACTGCATATCTGGTGGCATCAAATTCAGGTGAGCCTTCCTCTGATGTTGCAGCAGCTTTGCACGTGTTGCATACTGACGGTGACACCACTGACAAGAGTGTGGAGTTGCCATTACTCTTCCGACAACAGAAACTTCTCTATACTGTTGCTGCTGCGCGGCGGTCTGTTTCTTTGATTCAGCAGCTTCTTCGTTTTGGTATGTAGCAGGAACCTTTTCTGCGTCCAATAGTTTCTCTCTGCCCTTCAACTGCGGCGGAAGTGGTTTGCCTGGATGACTTTTCAATATATGAGACTTCCTCTTCGAGCTGCTCTTGTAGACTCGATCACAGTACGGGCAAAAGTAATTACGTGTTGGCCTCAGGATTGGTAAATTCAGCTCCGGGACCTGCTGTGGTGGCTTTTCAGGATGGCGTTTGGCCAAATGGTTGACTAACATGCCACGCCGTTTGAAACCCATCATGCAGTCTGAGCACTTGTAAATGAATTTCTCAAATTCCTCTATTGGCGTTTTTGGCACGAATTTTTTTGAATGACGAATCTTCCCTGAGTTTTGTCCTCCTCCCAAATGCTGCGAATCAATTATTTTCTTCTTATTCTCATGCATTCGTTTCGCATGCTCTCGCAGTTTATCCTTCCGCTTAAACTGGCGACCACATTCGGCGCAGAGAAATTCACGATGATCCGAATGTTTCAGCTTATGAAGCTTTAGCTTGTCTGATGTAGGAAAACACATAGTGCATTGGTCGCAGCCAAACTGGCGAGGACCGTGGAAAGCTCTGATGTGCTTGCGGACCATGGAGTACATGGTGAATTTTTTGGAACATTTAGGGCAGTAAAACATCCCAGTATCTTTGTTTCTGTGGGTCTGCACGTGCTCTTTAAGTTGAAGCAGCTGTGGGGTCACGAACTCACACATGGGGCACTCGAAGCATTTCCCTTCCTCTGAAAATTGAAATAAAATACGCACTAATTTTAGATTTCCGCAGTAAAAGCTCCGTTTCCTTAGTCAAACAATGTGTTTTTACCTACCCGCATGTGTTTTTATATGACCAGCGAGGGCCGAGTTGGTTAAGAATCTCTTCGGGCAAAATTCACACTGTAGCGGCTTGGTATCTTCATCACTGTGGACAATCATGTGCTTATCTAACCGGTCTTTGGTTGCGAATGACTTATAGCACATGGTACACTTGACTTTCGAAGGAATCACGACACCACTTGAGGTGGCTACTTCTTTCTTCTCCGTCTTCAGTTGTGCCACCACCGGCTTCGTCAAAGCTTCTTTCAATGCATTCATGCCTCTATCACTGCTGATAGCCTCGGCTTCTGCTGTCGCCTTCACTACCACTCCTTGTGTCAGGGCTCCACTATTTTGTTCAATTTTCTGTTTGTAATGCTCTGCAGCATGGTTTGTTAAAGCCAAAATGGTATCGAAACTTGCTTCACAAGTATTGCAGTCATACTTGGTCCTTTTGGACTCCCTCATGTCGCAAGTTTCATCCTTAAACATCGGTTCCAGCGAAGATTGGCGACCATCTCTGTCCTCGTCCATTGCTGAATTTTCTAGCAATTTTGACTTTTTCGAGTAGTTTTTCTTTTTTGGTCGCCTCACAATCACGGCCTCTTGCTCTCGGTGAGAATTTTCTAAATGAAAGTTGAGGGCATCAACAGATGGGAATTCCTCGTGGCATTCGAAACAGGAATAAAATTCGGTGAAAGAAGAAACAGAATTGTCTCTTTCGTCTAATAGTTGCTGTTGGTCTTTAAAAGAGGGGGACTGATGATTTTCTTCCGGAGAAACACAAAACGTTGATGTGGTCATGTCAGTATCATCTGACGCATCATTGTTTGATGGTGACTGAGCCGCAGAAACAGCAATGCCGTACTTCTGAGCGTAATCTAAGCTGTATCCAACTAAAAGCTCTGTTTTCGGTGGGATCTCTTTTGTGGTAGAAAAGTACAGTAGACCACGATCTTCAATCACAACAGCATTTTGTTCCGAAGGACTCTTTGCAGCGCGAACAAATTTCATCCAGTTGCATAGCTCATCATCCGTTCGATCAAGCTCCCACAGTATACTGGAATTATCTGACATCACCAGCACTGGATATGTGAAGCTTGGGTTTGTTAAGTCTTCTTTGTAAGCACGTTTTAAGGGCCCTTCAACCGGACCGAAACGAGTATTGATGGCAATCGTCTTGTAGCGAGCCGTTAATACCGCGAGACCATTCCCATTCACACGAACTAAGCTCAGTGGACTTGGTAATGATGCAATTGACTTAGGCTGAACTGGTTTGTCCAAAATTATCGACGGCGTATTGGGGAATTTCGAAGATGAAAAATCTGGCGAGGATTGGCCCTCTTTTACTTTTTTCACACGGATGATACGTCTCTCGTCAATGATGTCATTTTCCTTGTTAGAAACAACACTTAGTGACTGTTCTGACACAGAATTATACTCAGTCGTGACAGCAGATGCTGTCTGCGGAGCTGCGTGCAACGTTATATACCCTCCACTACTGCACTGAATTTGTTTGCTGTCGATGGTAGTGCGGTCAAAGTGGGGCACATGTCTGCTCACAGTAGCTGTTGCGGTAAGCACCGACGAATGCTGGAGAACCGAAGTGGGTAAATGGTTCATTTCTTCCTGGGCTGACAACACAGAGTGATGGGGCGTGCTGCTATGGTGTCCTCCATCAGCTAATTCATTTTCCAAGTTAGCTGACATTAAATTAACGGGTTCCTCATCCTCTCGCATCGTCTGACAGCTACAGAGCAAACAGATTAAATTAGACTACCAATGCAGCTTACAAATGGGCAAATCAAATCTGATTAGCTTACCGATGCTGTTGTAAGTTGATTGGATTCACTGTTCCATCCATTGCACCGGTATTGTCGTGAGTTAACACACCAACTTTCGTTCCCATACTGGTTCCGGGTGCTAAGTTTCCGATCCCATTTCCTTGACTCACACTTGCAATGAGTCCCAGGGGCTGCTGCATGTCAATGGGCATATTTCCCAACAAGGGTAGGCCTGATGCCTCCAATTCCACATCGTCAATGTCATGATGGTCAACCAAATGCCCATGTCGTAATTTCTGTTTTTCTGGT
The DNA here is from genome assembly GCA_034694225.1 of Bourletiella hortensis. Taxonomy (NCBI): domain Eukaryota; kingdom Metazoa; phylum Arthropoda; class Collembola; order Symphypleona; family Bourletiellidae; genus Bourletiella; species Bourletiella hortensis. The sequence goes on along the minus strand of JAQFYD010000002.1, from coordinate 44,540 downwards.
GAGTCCATCACGGACATGTCCATCACCTCATCTTGCTCATCTGGAGGTATCCCAGATGATGCCATGTTCATTCCCATGTTGTTCCCCCAGTTACCCCTGGCCCAATCGTTACTCAGTATCCAAGAATTCGTCAAGTTCGCCGAAGAGCCACCACTAAGTCCCTGTCGTGTCCTACTGAGGCTGCTGCCACTTCCATTGTTCCCATTTCCATAATCCGCACTCATCCACGCCGTGTCATCATGCTGTATAGGTCCCATCATCAACAAATTTCTCAGTGTACTTTCCGTCTGATTCTTACTCATATTTTCGGCATCTAAGAACTGCCCATTTGAATCAAGCTGAAGATTTTCCTCTCGTTCCCGGCCATGTAAATCAGCAGCGGCTGGGTCCTCGATTCCCAAAATGAATTCTGAGTGTCGGTGGGTTGTTTGGGTTTGCAGAGAGTCAACACCGATAGAGTCTTGTAAAGCGGCAGTGGAGTTTCCTTGGGGGAGCATTAATACTGATCGTACAGTTGCTGCAGCTGTAGTTGAGGAAGTAGTCGTAGTAGTGGAAAATATTTCCTCGCCCAGCATGTTCCCATAGTAATAAGAGTAGGCATCGGCATCGTAAAATACTGACGCAGCTGAAGGGTCTGCTTCCATAGATTTGCTACTTAAGGGACCAAGATTATCTGGCATGAATTCATCCCTGTTGTTCTGCAACAGATTCTCATAATAAGGGTCCAGCTGATGCTGAGGGGGTTGCTGAAGATTCTCAACCAAGAGACTGCTGGAATGTTGCGGTTGAGCAGGTTGAAAATTAAGGTTTGTCGGCATAATCGGAGGTGGAGGTGCGGGTTGTTGTGGTTGTTGCTGTTGTAGAGGTGGCGGGGAAAGTGACAATAGTTCACCGGACTGCATACGATGCAACAATTTCTGCTTAGGAGTCAGTGGGATCTTTTTAGGAGCAGTTGGAGTAGGTACAGATGAACCGTAGCTGGTACTATTGTTGGCATTATTCCGACTGTTTCGAATCGGAAGAGATGAATTGGCACTGGTTTCAGTCAGGTTCAAAGGACTTTCGCTCAACTCTCGCATCAGGTTTACATCCTCATTCATCAGGTCAATGGCGGCCACCGGATCTTCAACGTTTGAGTTAGCAGTTGTGGGCAAATTCAAAGCATTACAAGCACTGCTGCTACTACTGGTCCCTTGTTGAACTTGTTGGCTTGATTGAGAACTTTCTGACGGAGGCTGATTCATTAAGGAGTTTATGAGCTCATTTTGTTGTTGCTGCTGGAGAAGTTGTTGCTGCCCTTCCTGCTCGAATGCACTTGCAATCTTTGCTGCCAGTTTCTTGCTAGGGATTTTGATATGCAAGGATTTGCTCGAGTCCGAGGATGTACCTCCATTGGAGTTTGAAAAGATTTGTCTCAAAGCAGTGGCACCGCTTGACTTGATTATTGCATCCCATAGGAGCGCGTTGTTGTTACTCGTGCTACTGCTACTGCTTCCTGATAAACTCGCCTGAAGGACACTACTACTGCTAGTCCCTGCGATAGGGTTCTCAGAGATACTAGGTTGAGACCTTTCATTGAAAGAATTGGAAGTTGAAGAAGTACTTGATCCAGCATTACTGTTGTTGTTGCTTAATCCAACAGAGAGACCTAGCCCTTGAGTGGTTGTTGAGCTGGAGCCATTTAAAGCTTCCGTACTTGCTCCCACAGCATCATGATTACCACTGTTGCTGTTGCTATTATTATTATTATTATTGTTACTTGCCGCCTGTAGTGAGAATCTTTCAAAACTTGAAGCCTTCTTGATTTTATTTCGGTTATTAAATGAGAAGTTGAGCGAATCAGATTTTGATGTGGACGCTGATGATGTGGGAGCAGGTCCATTATTACTAGTGTTGAAATTTAAATTAATTAATCCTCTACTGGTACTGGGTTCTGGTGTACGATTGGAACTGGAATTGTTGGTGCTGGTCCTAAGCGGTATTAACATCACATTGCCACTACTACTATTACTGGTATTATTGGTCACACTGTTTAGCTCGTCAGATTGGAATTGAAGGGGTGAAGGGGGAACATCATTTACAGTGGAAGATGAGACTTCACACATTCCACCGGGTGTTGCTGGTCCATTGTTACTGATACTACCATTGGCATGAGCTCCTCGGAAGTTACTAATGGGTGAGGGAGCAGGACCCCAAAAGGTAGAGTCCGGGCTGCCCATGGGAGAGCTTGGTCTTCCCGTATTACTAACTCTTCCACGGGGTGATGGCGGGGTAAAGGTTGTCGATGATGACGGCTGGCATGAGGAGTCATCCTCATCCCGCCCAGCTGAATTGCTAACATTATTACTATTACTACTCAGACTTATATGAAGAGATGAAGCGGGGCGACTACGATGTCCCGGCTGTTGAGGAGTGGGAAATGCGGGCGAGGTCGTGCTTGATATCATCGTCGGCGAAGGTCGTCTGTTACGAGCCCGGGATGAGGAAGCAGAAGACGACGACGACGACGATGATGATGATGAAGCGGATGCCGAAGGTGCGGAATTTTCATCCATAATTCGGTCTTGCGCGATCTTTCTACTTAATTATAATCTGAGCGTCAAAGTCCAGTCATTCTGGCGGCAATACTTTTCAGGCGGGACGTTAGCTTTCTCGCTTCAATAATATTCTTACGACTCCGCGATGGAACCCCTCGCGTCATTTCGATTTATCCATCTATAAAAAAAAACAGAACAGATTGTTAGCTCCGATGCCTTTACATAATTACTAGAGTTGCGGCCGTATGAAGGCAAATTAATTGGAACACGCAGGGAATACAATAATAGGTTCGGCATTGGCAACATAAACTTCTTTACAAAAGACCATTCAAGGTCATCAGCACGTGAATCCCGTCTTTGTTACTCGAAATTGCAGCAAAAATCGATATCAGAGGAACCGCTACGATTTCAACAGTGCCCTTGCTGTTTATTCCGTGCATTTGGTCATGCACACAGTTGTAAACAATGCAAGAAATCCTCCAATTCATTCTTTGCCGTCTATCGAAAACTTTGGAATAAAACTTTGGAATACCCAAAGTTGGGTGAAGTTTCACTTACTAAAATAGGGACACTGAATCACGCTCGTAAACCCATGTATGAACTTCGTGTTGGAAATACTAATATTTTGCTCCGTAAAGTAGCCAAAAAATGCTTCCCGCCAAAATTAATTTGGCACAACTAAAAAATTGTCTACGCAACCCAACGCACTTAGACATTCCACCCGGGTGAATATGGAAAACACTGAATATGGTCTACAAACTCAGTTTAACATACCTGACTCTAATTAAAGCTCCGTTCCGTACATATTCCATGTACTTAAAATAATACTGATGTATCCAATGGCAACAATGACTAGAATTTTGTAAATTTTTGAGCCACTTCACCGTACAAACAGTCACAAAATTTTATATACTATTTCAATCACACACCATGACTTCGCTGCAGTCTCAATAATGTTCACACTACAAATGATGATAATCCTATAGCTCACAAATAACACACACTCCTCTGTAGAAGGGGCAAACAGAAATTACGAGTACTCCAGCCGACAGTCTCCAGTCTACTGTTTGTGGAGCTTCCAGAGCAGTAAGGGCAGAAGCTTACAAAGCAACAGTTAACCATAGGAACCAAAAAAGCTGGGTTAAGGTCATCACGCACAGCAGTGAGCCTTGACTGGATTTACGGTCCTACAGACGACTACTACATACTGACTGACTGGACTGTGTAGCTCGAAACATTTCCCCTGAGGAAACACAATAGTATAAGGTTAGGTACTTTTGTAGCAATAATAATATAATATGAGAAACCAGACGACCTTAATCGTATGGCAAAATCCCAGCCAGAATGATGAACATGTGCTATAACCTACGCTATCCTATTGCAACTTGTAGACTGCCTGAGAACAGATTGCCTAGCACACTACTTATTTTCTATTAGCCAGACGGTAGGAGTCTAGTAGAAGAGGAAGAAGAAAAAGGGACGAACGGCGGCGGTTCCGTTTTTGATTTCATGGCTATAGAGTCATTTGTGCCAGGGATACCATACCGTGTTTTATCTCCTCTCGTAATATCCTTGTGTGGAGAAACAAATTGCCATGACAGTCTGACTTACTTGAGAGAGCGCAGACCGGCCGCCGCTCAAGGTCCAATGCTTCATAGTATACGACAACTTTCAAGGTTTTCACCTCTTTACCATCATCGTCATCTATTTTCTGCATCCATTCCCGTAACATGCCGACCATCAACTCACATAATTTTCTATCAATTTCCTACCTTTCCCTCGTCTCTCCCATTAAACTGTCTCCTCTTGCCAATTCAATCAACAGGAAATTACAATAAAATTCATCGCCGTAAAAGAAGTACTACTTGAGTGCATCAAGGAAAAATCTATACGGGAACGAGACACATTAAAGGCAGGAAATATAGGCCAAGCATGGAATATAAAATTACATGGGATACGGCTCTTAAAGTAAAGGCATCCCTCAGGACACTTACATGTAGTACTCTTGAAATCGAAAGTAGTTCAAGATTACAGGGTAAATTGTTTTCTTACCAGGGAGGCATAGGCAACCTGAAATGGAGCCTTCAGGGGCTTTTCTTGGAATGCATGACATGTGTGTGGGTGTGTACTTGTAAAGAGATAGCCAGACATTGGATGAGTACTTCGTGTATCCCATTTTGTATTTTAGGTCATACAACTCTAGCTTAACTCAGTTTACAACTCTTTAGTATGTGTTTTTAAAGCTTATAAGGTGTGAGAGATGTGCACATATGTGTGTCATTCATACAATACTATCACGGGTAAAATAATAAAAAGGGATGGAAAGGAGCACAAGGTGAAATTATGGAGCATGGCTTTAATAGTCCGACATCGTCCTGCATTCCCTTTCTGTAGTAGTAATACTGCAGTAGACTCTATAGGAAAGTGTGTTACCCCATAAGAAGATCCCATTGTCGGAGTGTACTGTAAACCTATTGAGACATGAGATAAAAGGAGCTTCTACTAATATGCAGCAGCTATAGGAGCCACAGTGAAAGAAGGGAGCACACACACAAGGGATAAAAAGTTGTGTACGCAATGGCAATGGACCTGAACGTGTGTATATGTCTGTCTCAAACTATTGGAACCGCATTCACGCAGAAGCACATCACAGAAGAGCTATTCTGTACCTAAACTTTACCTCAGCCCACATATATAATCATGACTGACAACAAAACAAGCAACCCAGGAGCTTAATAATAGTAGGTAAGCATACACAGAGAGCCGTATGGTAGCAAAAAAAACTAGACCGCATGTGTCCTTGTCCTCCATATCTATTAGTGCCGAATGTGGATAAAAAATCCAGGGCGAGGGAAGAAGAAGACGACAAGGAGAAATACTTTAGAGGAGCACATCTTTGTCCGTCGAGTTAAAACTTGACCTAGAAAAGTAAGCGACAGGAAGGAGATGACCTTTACTGAGTCTCTGTGAAACCTTGGAACTACGAACACCCCACGCAGAAGCCTAATTTTCATTCTAACCTCCCTCCAACAGGAGTTTCCTCTCCACCACAAACTCAAATTCAGGATGGAACCGAGTCCACTGGAAACTGTTACCTTACGTAGTCTCCCAGCAGTCCCTCAGAACCACGTAACAACCTTCACTCCACCTTCCACAATGTACGACCTTAAAGTTTACCCTTGTACAACACGTTCCAAGAGCAAATTTGAAAAACTTGCTGGAATCAATCGATGCACCCAGGCAGGCATAACCTTACAACACTAGTACTAACAGCTAATGACCTTCATAGCTAGCATTCACCCTGGATCTCCCCTCCGCGACATAATTACCTGATTACTTCAATATTTGGATTTACACCGTCGGAAACGCCATGAATTTTTTAAATGACTACCAGAATAGCTCTCTTTGTCACCGAGGACACTCATATAACCAACACGCGCACACATGTAAAGGTCATTCGGAAGTTTCATAACCGCCCAATTTGTCCTCGCTCGTCGTCATCAACTTATGGCGTACTTTAATCGCCCAGCCCCATAGTATAGTAATCACCATTGCGCCAGCCATTTATGCAGAATTAGAGTCTATTTAAGTTAGCCATCACCTGCGCTCCGTCACTACGGAAAACCCAAAGGTGACAAAAACGGATGATTGACAATCGCAACTCAACTTGATTCTCTCTCATTAGCCCACATGTTCCCACAGTACCATTCCGTTCACAGAATAAAAGTTACAGAATCAGTCAGCCACAGATACTGTCGAGAAGCAAGGTTAGTGACGTTGGCGTAGAAGTAGTAGGAAATACTAAATATTAATGCTGCTCAACCCTTAAAAACGTCTTCCATTATGGCTCATGCAATAGTAGCAAGTTCTAGTTAAGTTTACATAACAACCTTGAACGGAGGCACGTTATAATGCGGAAGAATAATAATTAAAGAACCTTTATATCCCTGACCCTGACCATGTACAAGGAACGGAAGCTAAGCATACTGGGAATAAAAATTCCGATCATTTCATCAGTAATAACAAGCCGGTTGACCTCCCCACCTCACGTGTGAGTCCAATAATGAATGCGTCTTTGAAATCATCGCCCAATACCAAAAACCTGTTCACTGCATTGCAGCACAGGGATCTGTATAGTAAGACTAAGACTAATAATAGTCAAGCGAACCAGATTCGTCTGTTATTTGCCCATAAATATACATTATTGGATATTGTATATGAGATATATTTTTCGTGCCTGAGCATTTACAACAAGAAAATGTTGTTCGTAGTAAGTGCAAAGCCGATGAGCGTTTCAATGACACTGTCATTGCCAAATCTCAAAGCTCATATAACAAAGCCATAACGTAACGTAGATGTAACAACATAAATATGGAGCCACACCAAATCACCTCGACTTGAGCAAGGTCAAGGACATTCAGATGACAAACACTCTGTGTGCCAAGTCCGCTTTTGGATTTCTTATAATAAATACATACATGCATTCATACGCTAATAATTTTTACTGCCACCGACGCAAATCCATGAGCAATTCGAACAGAGCCAATTTCCTAGAATCGTCCATTCTATCTACTGGCTTTAGATCTAAATGCACCTGATGGACTCACTTTTAGCTACTTCCAAGACACTTCATCATGGATTGCTTTAAATGTAAGCTTTGACTTGAGTTGATAGTCCATTTTTGCACAAATGCTCCCAACGTTGTTATAAAATAGCCTCACCAGCGCCAAACTATGATACATTATTACGTAAACAAATGAACTAGCAATGCTAAAGGGAAACGCATGTGGAGGAAAGTAAGTGATATCATCGTCCTAGAAAAAAAATTCGAAAGGAGCCAGAAAGAATTAACTTTATATTTCTCTTTTCTTTTGCTTCCGCATAATATTTGCAATTAGGTTGTCTGTCGAGAAAGTGAGGAAGCAGGACAGGAGTGAAATCAGAGTAAATTGCATAACATAACGTAAGCTTGTAATCTCTCTTTTTCAATTCTAAGCTAAATTTGGGACTCTACACGCATTTCTACTACTTTCGAAACTAACCAACCAAAGTCTTCTACATTTAGTGTCTCACCCATGTCACATCCCAGAATCAACTTACATAATAATAATTACAATAATACCAAAGCAATGAGTTGTCTTTTTCCAAAAAATGGTCAACATATATCATCCTCAATGCAAAATCATGACTAACAACAAAAATAAATTGACTTAACAACGATTCATCATCATAAGTTAGCAACAATACGATTAGCCATCGCTACTACTACTGCAACTGCTGGATAAATGGCAAAAAGTTGAAAAAGTAATAATTAAGATAAAATGGTGCTGTTATCAATTTGAAATGAAAAGGAGATGACTGATTATAATTAGGAAATATTTAATGGATGTTATGGCCAAAGAAGTGTTGCTACTACTAATCTTGTTGTTATTATTGTATGGAAACTCGACGTTTCCTTCCCTTATTATTGAACTGTCTTCTCGAGTTGAGAGGAAGGTTCCAAGTGTACAATGTAAGCAGGGGTGTTATCTTACCTGGTCAGCGGATAATTCCGAATATTTTTCTCATCTTAAATCACCGTCCGGGTCACTAGAACTACACTTGAGGATTTTTTAAAAAATGGGGAATTTTTGGAAATTATTTAAAGCGAAAAAGACAAGAGTTTCATATGAGATCGATATGCCTTTCACTCCCTACAAATTAAAATGGCTCTTGCCGTCCCAACCTTCCTTCTCCTCCTCTGCTAAAGGTTTGCTTGGAAATCCGTTGGTGGAGTTGTTGCTCCAAACTTTCTCACGAGCTCAACTCCCATCTCCCCTCAAGGCTTCCACTTGGACTTCACACAATAAAGTGCATTCATCAGTTGGCAGTAGAGCAAGACGGAGCTGTTGTGGATGTAAAATCGGTCCACTTTTGTACAAATTATTTCCTATTATTAGTAAATGCCTAACTACATCACTACATGTATAATAATCAAGTTTGAAAAGTTCCTCAGGACATTATCATCAGGAAACCCCTTTTTCTTAGAATCAAGTGCGAAATCTGAAAACGGATCCAATGGATCCGAAATTCATTTAAAAAAACACATTATTATTAATCCTTTTCGTTTGTAATATTTACAATGAGACAGAATCAGGTCTAAACGGTGGACAGATAGATGTGCTTTTTTCACTAACAAGGCCGATAAGGCGAATTATGATAAAGCTAAATTACAAGCTGCTATAGCAGATTCTTTAAAAAACTATCTTGACTCTTATTTTATAGGAAGCCCATCATGGTTTAATCGAAAGTTAGCCAGGATAGACGGGCTATACAAGAAGATTTGAGACGTTCCGGACAAGGAAAATCCATGTAATTATACTTATAGCACCGGGCACTCCTGTAGGATAGGCCAATAAAGTAGAAATAGGGAAGAACCAATCTTCAGGAAGAATGAATACTGGTGTGGATCTATAGTTGTACACCGTTATTGCTGTTATGATCCCCTGTGAAATTAAAATATGAAAACACTAACAACGTTATACTTGGAATTGCCCCCGGAAGATTTTGATACTGGTTGAAAGATGATGCAAATGACTTACCAGGATGATGTGACAGCTGATTTTAATGATTTGATTCACCTGGCTCTGCATAGATTGTCGACTTCCAGCTGTAAAATGTAATTATGCGAATTTTGTAACAACTTTTCGAAAAACAACGGACTTCGATTAACCTACGGATTAAAACTTGATGATTGTAAGTCTAATCTGACAAAACTATAAAGAAATCGAAACAGTTATAAAACTACAGCTATCATTCGTCCTGCGGTTAGCGGATTTCTAGGATACGAAGTCCGACACTGATGCTTTAGTAATCTATTCTACATATAAATTTCTGCCCTAAGACGACCTTCCAAATTTTATAAAACTATGGAGGATGGCAGAACTGCAACTGAGTAAACAATTATTATTACTGAAACAATACTAGCTTTTGGACCGCAGCTGTTAACACTTCAATAGTATATCAAGTAGTCCCAAGATTCGCATAGACCTACCAGTTGCCTCTAAATCCAAATTAACTTGATTCAGTCTTCTCTGAATTTTCGCATACTTGGCAAATTCGTCCACCATGGAAAGCGAGCTCATTTCTTTCTTAAGTTCCACAGCCGTCTTCACCAACTCCTTTTCCTTCGCCGTAGGCTTGAAAAATAATTTTGCAATCTGTAAATTGAACAAATGATTAGCCTACATATTATCCGGCTATAGCACCAAAATTTCCACAATATGCCCAATTGAAACAATATCATACCCTCGTAGAGATCAACGGGATGATTTTTGGCGACAGAATTAGAATGGGGATGAAGAGCGCCAGGAATAATTGAACTCGCTCGTACTGGGCACCATCATAATCATCCCCCGAATTATCCAATTTCAAATTTCCAGTTTGGTCCTCCATATCAGCTGTTCAGCATTCCATGTTCACCTGTAAATAATTTAATCATAAAATGGATCAACTGATGCTTGAACAGTCGTAAACATTAAGTACACCACAAACGGTAGGTCACGCTGCTATATGACACGCAGTGTCCTATAGAGTGACCGTGTCCGACCGGTAGGTCATGCAAGTTCTATAGCACCCAGCCCCCCACGATACTTTCGACAGCAGCAAAAATCTGCAAAACATTGACTGCAAAACTTTGCAAAATTTACAAAAAATTGTACTTTTTACCTTGCTTGACGGTAAAGGGTCTTGAGGTCACTGGATCAAGACAATAATTTCCCAGGTTCGACTTTGTATTAAGGCTAAGGCAAGGCTCTAAAACTCGATAAATATGCACAGGGCAGTTTCCCGCCGGTCTTCGTACATTCGTAAACACACCGTAGATGGTGTCAGCCAGCTTGAGTTTTACGTCAAAGTTGTCCAAAACATTTTGACCCGACTTCCTCAATGATCATCGTATGCGAATTATTTAACTGCCAAGTACTGCCATTTTATAAGATTGAATGAGGAATAAAGTACAACACCGAAGTGACATTATAATTGCAACATTGAATTTTATTCCTGAACATGTTAACAGTTGTTCACGAGTGGAATGACACTGATAATATAATATAGAAGTTTAAAAGCTCAAGTGTACCATGACCACCTGGCTAATTAATTGATTAATTAAATATAATAATAATAAGTTTCATACACATGCATTTCTACAGACACAAAATAATAATGGACCTCCATAAAATCCGTAAGACATAAATATATATAATTTTACAATAATCTTATACCATGATTATAGCACCCCTTTGAAATTCATTTCATTTCGAATTTCTCAGACCATTTAAATAATTACAAACACACACACACTTATACACACTGAGTTTTTAGCGTCATCATTAGTATACACAGGAGGGGACATGAAATGGACCAGGGCCTTTTATATAGCAATTGCTGCCCAATGATGGGTTACCACGGGTTACCACCACTGTTATCATAATTCGGACAATTATATTTCGAGTCTCAATTTCCAATTGATTAATTCTCGACTATTAACACGCTATGATAAACATCGAATAAAAGCACCACATTAGCCGGAACATGTATCATGTTTTCAATTTATTTTACCCTTGTACAGCATTATGGTGTTTGTAAGTAATACTCAATATGGACTTTCACCTGCCCTTCCGCAGTTTCACCTGTTGTGACAGACACACATGCTGGACTTGGTTTTAAAAACTTTGCAAAACTGGGAGTCAGAAAATAATATAAAACTGTATTTAAACATTCAGATTTATATGGAATATACGTAGTGTCTCAAGACGTACATATTTTCTGGCCCAAGCTGCTCCAGCCCTTCGGACTCCTTTAATTAATTAATTTCTTAATCACAAATGAGAAATTGTGTATATTTAACATGTATATTTGGACCTCTCTATATGTACACTTGTGCCCACTAACCTTCCCAATCCAATGAGCACTTCTGTAGTACTTTCACTTAAGCAACATTAATGACAAATAACTTTCTCCGACATCGTTTTTGTAGCACCTTATTAGTCGACCAGAGGAAGGTCGGTGGGATTTTGTATTTTAAAAGTACTTTACAGGTGTAGAAGATTAGGTTACATGATTTACATGAAAGGAGTACCGAAATTGAGACGAATACAATAATAATCCATATATTACCATGGGCTAAGGATGATACTGCTATCATTGTGAGAGAGGTAATTCGGTCTTGAGAAGAAAACTCACTCAGCCCCTTTGAATATCTCTAGCTTTAGCCTATGACATAGTAAGAGCTAATGTATCTGACTCAGTACAAATATATATTATATATAGTGACACATTTTACCAGCATTAATTGTCTGCGCTTGTACTTTATATTTTGACCATTCAGCTCCAACAGTATAAAGGAAGGAGCAAACATAAAAAATTGTAACCTAAGACATAAAATACTCGATGCATTATTAATTAGTTTAGTTTATGTTTGAAAAGAATATATTTCAAGTACTATACTGAACACTATTTAGGAGTTTAAAGACCATGCGAAAGAAATCACAATATAAAGATCATGTATGGCATTGCCTCAGTCCAGAATAGAGCACCCTCTTTTCCATTTGACTACAACAACTTTCACTCTCTCTCCCTCGCCATCATCATAAGCTCATCATCATCCGCACGGTAAATGAAAGGGAAAACATTTACCCTTTTGTACCCTCAAAACCTCAGTAGACAAAATTTTTTGAGCAGCCCAAACAACATATGCTGCGATTATGACTACAATATATAACTGTTATACTCTTTTTACTCGTTCAATCCTCTCTAGTAATGCGATAAAGACATATGTATTGGACATTAAATTTTCAGTAGAAATAATTGGTAATCGTAATCATTCATATGCACTGTACGAGGAGATTTATCCTAACCCATGATCATCTCTGCGTATCTTTTTCCACATTCATTATATCTAAATTGACTGTACCGTGAATTTTATACTGGCCGAGTCGGCATGGATCTTACAAAGGAGTCTTTAATTCACCCAAAATGCGAGATAGGATCCCGTGATGTCATTTTGGCGGCGGACTTGGGGAACGATCGGATGGTTTTTGATGCCGATGATGTTGCTGCTGCTGCTGTTGCTGCTGCTGCTGCTGTTGCTGCTGCTGCTGCTGTTGCTGCTGCTGCTGCTGCTGGTGATGCAATTCCCGGAGCATTTGTTGTTGGTACTGCTGCGTACGGAGATGAAGCTCTCGTTGATGTCTCTCTTGTTCACTAAGTTGTTGGAGTTCTCTCTGCTGCTGTTGCAGCGCACGCATATGCTGCAGCTCCCGAAATTGCGATTCTCGCCGCTGGTCCTCCATTTCAACTTCAGAGAATTCTGCAGGATGCGCCATTTCTCGTGAATATTGGTACGGACTTCCTCTTGCATCTTGAACTGCTCCTTCCCATTGCTGCTCGATCTTTATTGGCCTTGGTGGACTAAGTTGAAGGACTCGAGGGTTCATTCCCATGCCACTGGATCCAGATGCTGATGATTGTCCGAGGTGCAAATGGTGCTGCCGATGAAGCATCTGCTGTTGTTGTTGTAATTGATGGAGAAAATTCTGTGTCATATCTGGCGGAGATCTTCTAGTTGTTGTTGCAGTGGTGGGACTAGTCTGGTGTGACCCACTGGCATAAGGACTAGTGCTGTCATGCCTAGAAGTACCTTGTCCAGCGTATGCATACAGAGATGGAGGATGGATATCAGCCCGGGCTTGAGGGGATGAATAGCTTTCAGAAGCTAGAACCAGTTGATGAATAGGGATTAAACTTGAAGGGGATAATTGCCTTATAACCTGTGCAATGGGCTGTGGAGGTGATGCCTGTATACTTAACGGTAAATTTTGGCCAAAATGATGAAGTGATTCCAGTCTTGAACCTCCGCTAATGTATGGTGAAACTATGGGATGCTCCACAGCAGCTGCTGCTTCTGCTCCTCTTCCATAATGAACAGTGTGACCTCGTTGATGTAATGTCATGGTAGGTTGTACAGGGGTGAACGAACTATCCGTTGTGACGGTTGATGTGGGTGGAATCCTTCGTCGACTTCGTGGACTTGGTCCCCTAATTACTGAGGTCATCCCGGGGACACCAGACCCACCGGGAGAATAATGTGCGTATGCAGGTTGATTCCATTGCAGCGGAGACGAACTTTGTGCTGCGGCTGTGTTGGACTGAATGCCTACCATTGGGTTCAAATAGTTCATTAACTCCGTTTCTCTTTCAATACTGACACCGCTTCCTTCTGCGGATGGGCTCATATGGGCTCCTGTAGACATAACGGCAGGCGGAACCAACATAGTAATAGTGCTACTGCCACTCGTAGACGCCACTGGCTCTGATCCAGCTTGTGGGTTTGTATTCCGACTTCCAGATGCTCGGGGTTTCTGTTTAACTCCTGTACATTTTTTCAAGTGTGTCTTCATGTTGCTGGACTGACTGAATCTTGAGTCACATTTTGGACAAGCATACGGCCGGATTCCTAGGTGATGATTCATGTGAGTTTTCAAATGATGATTTTTCGAGAATGTTTTCCCACAGATTTCACAACGATATGGACGCTCTCCAGTGTGCAAACGCTACGGAAATATCATATGAATAAATTAATATTCAAATGTATTAGGTAAGCGTTTGAGCAATAGATTGTATATTTTACCTGATGTAGCAACATGTTGCTTCTATCTGCAAATGATTTTGGGCATGCCAAACAATGATATGGCCTTTCACCCGTGTGAGTCCTCAGATGTTGCCTTAGGAGCATCTTCCGGCTGAATGCCTTAGTGCACATGTGGCACTGATGGGGCTTGTGTCCAGTGTGAATCCTTACGTGCATGTTGTACGCCACCCGTTGGTTGAAACTCTTTTCACACCATTCACACTTGTACTCCTTGGCATTCTTATGAATCTTGAGATGGCTACTGAGGTAACCCTTATCATTGAATGCCTTGCCACATATTGGACATGTGCAAGCAAACTGATTAGTTCCTTCATGTCTTGACCGATGATAGCGAAAGTTTCTGAGCTGACTGAACTCCTTGTTACAATCTTCACATTTGTATTTCTTTTTCGCTTTTCCTCCCTTCGAGTCAGAAGTTGATGGAGAAACGCCTGGAAGCTCCGGCAGTGTCTCGCCGGGTGACACACCACTGGACGCCGCGGCTGCGGCCGCCTCGGCTGCATAAGAAGCGTTTGTGGGTCTTCCTGGCCGTCTCACTTGTTGCACATTTGCTGCTGCTAAACTTGAAGTAAAAGTAATGACGCTGACCCCCCTGGTAGATGAGGAGTGTCCCTCCATGCCTGTTTGAAGACTAATATTCTGGGATTCTTCCACTTGACGAGAAGCTCGCGGCATATCTGACTCTTCACACATGGATAGATTGAGAGGTTCTGCAGCAGATTCTGCAATATCTTCCAACATTGTACTCAAAGGTGAGGACGTCATTTGACGGGCTCGAGTTGCTCCTGGTCCCATCGGTGACTCAGATTCTATGGTTCGGGAGCTGCTTCCAGCTGAAGTTGTAGTGTCCTCGTTCGTGTCCGATCCACTACTTTCGTCTAGTCTCAGTCTTGCACGTAGAATCTTTTGCTTTTTACCTGAAAAAAGATGTAAACGTTAGCGTTTACTTTATCGAAATTTGTAGACTTAGATTTATGCATAAAAACAAAAAGTGTCTTACCAAACGGTCCAATGAAACTGTATTCAGATTCCACCGGCGGCGATCTACTAGCACTAGGGGATAGGTGTCCACTGTGAGAACGCTCTCTAGGAGGAGTTGCTTGCTGCTGCTGTGTCTCTTCAGATGAGGCTCTACGAATTCGCAGTACAGAGCGTCTTTGTGCCTGGTTACCCATTTCTTGTGGAGGTTCTGACCAAAAGCTAGGCGTTACTTCCTTGTGCTTATCCTCACTATCCGAGTCTTCTTGCTACAAAATGACAGAAAATTTCCAAAATCAGGTTCCAAACATTAAATTTCCACAGAAACTAATTAAAAGCACAGAACAGAGCTGAGCGTCCAAAGAAGTTATTTGCTGCGGAAGGCTGAATCAAACTTGGATTTTAAAAGCGTTTAGATCAATGCACCTGACAGCCATAACGAATTCAAGCCAAAATCGTGACAGGTTCCATAAAACGTAAAATAATAATTTCTTTTGCAGAACACGATTAACTACTGTCATGAACAGAAATGTTTACAGCGAAAGGGCACCACACGGCGTAGACGCGGAAAGTTTCACTCGCTTTTGCTGGAACTTTTGCCACAATCCCTGACAGAGTGTATATTTTCCCTGTATATGTACTTGGCCGTTTACACAGGAAGAAGCAATGTTTGACTGCCGTGACATGTCGAAACCAACTAAAAGTATCTACCCGTTCGCAACATCACAAACGAATTCACAAGGCCAGGAAAAGCTTACGCTTATATAATTATAATCTCTCATCTGTTTCTGTCCATGTATTGATTCTACGTTTATAATGGTTATACTTGTGATAGACCATACATGTGGTTAGAACGCCTGAGATCATAAAGGCAAAATGTGGCTGACGGTTAGAACAAGTTTTTTGTTGGCGTAGGTAAGTGCCTGACAGTCCAAACATACTGCTGACGGATGATTACAATGCAATAAATTCATAGGATTCAAGATGCATCACCCAGATAAATCCTACTGGCATATATACATCCCATCGAGTTTTAGCAGTCGCACTCATTTTTATCACTTCTACCAATGACAGCTCTCCTTCTAGCTTGCAATGACAACCAAAGACAAATACGGGCAACTGGAAAAATGTAATCCATTCTAAAGAAATGCATGAAATATTCATTGATTTTTTTCTCACCTTCATTCTATTCCTGCCTGCCCGCCTGCTATGAAAATCCTATAGTTCCTGACAGCTGCGTTACTAACCTGGGTTAACTTCATAGATGGGAGTCTTATCAGTTAGATACAGGACCTTGTAGCGTGTTCTACACTTTAGTGTAGCTATAGTTGTCCTGAGTTTGACAAAAATACCATTATGGAGGACGTGAAACGATATGCAAATCCTGCTGACTGACCTTTTACATACTGCACTTGTCAGGAGTGTGCTAGCAGAGCACATCCGCTGCTATATCACATGCTCTTAAGTCAAAAGAAACATAAAGTTTGTGCTGCTGCTATACAAAGTATTTACTGATCAGCCGAATAAATCTGCTTACTTATGCAGTTTGATAAAAAAAAGTATCTCAACGAGCCTGTAGCGGTATGTTATCAATGAGCAGGCAGACTAGTGAGGAGGAAATCTGTGGTCCAACTACAGCAGAAATAGTTATCTCAGCATATGCACTTCACCATTAATCCTACATGCTTCATGTAGCTGGCAACGTGACGTAAATCTGTTGCATGTACTGTAATATCATATTCATTTTCCTACACATCATAAGTTAGCGCTACCAATGCTGCAAATAAACATGAAAATATTATTGCTAGCAAACTGAGTTTGTACGGAAGGCGAATGTGACAGAAAGAGACAAAAAAATGTTACTCATTTGCATGGTCAGCATAGTGAAGCATTCGTAATGTACGTTTTAGCCTGAAGAAAAATGGATTGCGTCAGGTCGGAAGGCCTTTCACTGTAGCTACATGTTTGAACATATTATGGCATCCCTAACCAAATTATAGACGAGAAATTGTGTTGCCTCAAGGCTGAACTAGTTAACAAGAAAATCAACCATAAGAGAATGCCTGCCACTGGTGCTCAGAACACTGACCCCCTAGAAGAATATATTGACTGAGCACCGAATGGCACTTGAACATAAACATAAGTTCGTTCGTATGCATGGCTTCGTACGCAGGAAAAGCCTTGGCTGTAACAGCGGTCATATTGAGGTGGGTTAGTGCCATATAGCACTTACTCTTCTTCTTTCTTCATGCCACCACTTATGGCATGTAGCAAGTGGAGAGGACGACTGTAACAGCAGGGCAACCAATGGAAGTTGCACGAAGGCTAATAGAGAAATGCAAGCTAGCTCTACTATAGATCCATCGCGCCTACCACTCCATTATAGGCTACTTTTATCTACAGCCTTGCGTAAAGAGCTAGCTGATATTATACCCATACAAACAAATGCCTGCCTACCCAAATGGGAAGTCATTTGAGTACCTAGTTACTTCATGTCTTCATCTAAAATGCGCAACTACTATTCATCAACATTTTAACTAATTGGTCTAGCTCCAACTAAAATTTTATATCATGGCAAGAATAAGCAGCTGTCGTATTCTACACGCGTGGCATATTTTTACGATAAAGATGTCTTGATGCAAATCAAAATTAATACCGTTACTCCATCAAACACTCGCATGTATCACAAGTCCAAGTCTCCTCAACATTCACCTCATTCAAGGCGTCAGTACTATAGAACATCACCCTAGCAACGTTGAGAAAAGAAAACGGAAATACGGACAAAGATTCATACCATTTTCAGATCACGAGGATGCTCCCAACTCGCAAAAATTTGGACCGTTAGGCGAAGCACACACAAGCGGATTCAATGATTATGTGGAGAAATCACAAATTTTCTACTTTTCACACGAATACCAACACTACATAATGATGTAACAGAATCCAGAGAAAAAAACTGAACTGGCGTTATCTACTGCTTGAAAATGAATGATGGACTAACGAGTAGGGTAGGTTCAAAATGTTTGTGAGTGCTTGTGTAACTCCTTGTATTTATGTCTCCGAGAATTCTTATTTAGAGCAAAGGAGTCCAACATTTTGCTAGAGAACAGAGCGTGTTACCTTATTGATGTCCTGAGACAATGTAGAGGGTAAACCAAGTTTCTTTGCTATACATTTCTTCTATCTCATAAATGACCCGCTAATGTACAACGTGTTGACTCAGTCCAGGATTGGAACTTACATTTGCCCAAGGACTTTATGGTAAATCAGGCTCATATGCATGCTTTCTTAAATTCTGGCCTATCTAAACATCCAAATCTGTAGTATTTTACCTATAATGCATTAATTGTATAGCAGGTTGTTGCAGGGCCGAATTGAGATTGAACGGGACAAGGTTTGTACTTGCTAGGCTTGCCACGGGTCTATGTATCTGGGCAGAAGGCAATTCAATGTCATTTCAGAATTAAAACTTTCTTTAGACGAAGCCATATGTATGTTTAACGTTTTCATGTTGAAAAGCTCTTGCTCCCATACTCCACGTGAACCATTATCAAAATCAGGGCGTATACGGTCACTTCACATATGCTTTAGAGTTTGATATCCTACTGGACAATTTAAGTTACAGTAGCTTGGATGAGAAGCTAAGTGGCTATTAATACTAAAGGATGCCTTGGGGCTATCTTAATCAGTGACAAATACGTTGTCACTTTTCGTGGACTAATGGCCGTTTTCATAAATCCATTATGATGGGCTGCCCCGTTCTAAGTTCTACTACCAATCATATGCTACCTTTCACTTCATTCGAATCCTGGATTTTTTGGAATTTATCTAAAGCTACCTGTATTCCATCGTTTTTCATTTCATGTTTCTGTTTTTCTGTCGCATGAAGTATGCCATTCTCTAGTCTTCCAGTAACAAAGAGAATGTACAGACGCGGCAGTTTCCCTCGAAATGCGAGCGGAACTTATGGCTAATGTTCAGGTGGTGGAAATTTGCGTTCTTCGCCGTAGTCAGGGCAACTTCTAGACTCTTACGATTACGAAACAGGAGAAAATCGATAAATGGCGAGTCCTCCGTGAACCTTCAGTACTACGTGACTTTCTCGGGGAAGTGCAAACACAGGTGTAACGATATCGTCTATCTGCAAAAGATTAATGGCAATATGGCTACTGCTTTCTCCAAAAACACGTGGAATGTACATGCCTCCCTTGCAGCCTAGTTATGTTATTATTGATCCACGCTCTGCCAGCTTTTAACCATTGGAAAGACGTACAAGAGGTGAGCCATGTACAACTGAAATAATTTGTTCACGCTGCTATTAAATTTGGTCGATAGAAGTAAGTGAGTACGTCCTTTGTGACTTTTGGTATATAACGCTTGCATTATTAGTGTCAAAATGCCACGAGCCTCGTTCGAGTCGCGAAGTCCATTGTAAATGCTTAAGATCCTAAATTACGGACCGTCGGAAAGCACATTTGCAGCACATTTGCGGGCGTTGGAACTTTTGTCAGATAAGGTTCATGCTATACAACGGCCATAGCTTCAGGTACCATGGACAGTGATATGCTGAAATCTCATGACGTCTACATTTTCATGATTTCCGTTTTGCGTACAGACATGAAAAACAGGATGTATTACGCGTTAGCTCAGTTTCCACGGAAAGTGGAGATGCTTGCAGTAGCTATATCTACGTGACAGCAAGAAGTATAGCCCTCTCTTCGTGCTCTGTGGATAAAGAAGCTGCCAAGGTCATTGGGCTGAATTAATAACTTAATAGATTATCATCACAATAAAAAAGGAGCCTTGAACCGTCGCGAGGTAGAATAATAGTCGGTAAATGATGCTGCATGTGTGTGTGCAAGTCTTTAAGTTCATACAGGCTTAATTATAGATTCTCAACCCTTACCTACCCCAACTTGGATCAGCGTCACAAGTTGCGCGTATGCACAGTCCCTGATAATTGGACCCGAAAAGGACTACGACCCTCTCAGCGGAAATCTTTCAACTTCCACGCTTAAGATGACCTTGGAATTAAGGCCTGACCTACACCAACCGGGACTGCTATGAGAAATCCTTCTCAAATAGTCAAGTCGGCGACCAAAAATAAATACTTTGATATAAAAATATTCGTTCTTTAATAAATAAAATGGTCAGCTGGACCTTTTATGTTCTACGAAAATCATGAATAAAATTCTGCCTAAATTTCTATGCCGCTAGATGCATGTTTGAGCCTTGGAAATTGTTTTTCTCTATATACTTGCCCCTATGGAACTGTAAGCCGAACTTCTCATCTAAGCCCTCTAATCATTGGCAGTTAGAATAAATGCTCCCGAAAGTTAGTACAATTTGGAGTCTGCAAGTTTTATGATTAGTGACAATAATACTGCATAAGCTGCCCCGGAAATTTGCACTACGGCACGGTAAACAACTGGCTCCTTTTAACTGTCGTAAGTAGCTTTTATTTTCAGTCAACAGGAGAACGAGTTATGCGCCATCCCAACTTGTGTAAGTGTATTTGTGCCATTTGAGGGAAACTTTGTTGACAAACGCAGTAAGTTCTTTTCTCTCTCTCTTTTCCTCCGCGTCTGTATAGCCCCTTGAGATTTATCCTTGTACAAGCCTGTACGTATAGCAGGAACGAATCTTTGCAAACAAGTCAGGAAAACTCAAAGGAGAAATGTTATAGTTTATGAACTTTGATGAGGTTGTGTGTCTCATCTACAGAATCTCATGCTGGGCCCTGTGCTAGCCATATGTGTGGGCGAAATAATTAGCAACTCTATGGGGCAACAAGGCAACGGATGAGGACATGAGATCAATCCAGTCGAATCCAGCGTCCATTTTTCCTATTTTAAAAAAATGGTGCATTTTTGTGGAAATGCATGGATAGACAGCTCGTACTCCGACAGAGTTCTGAATTAAATATTTCTGAAGGAGTAAACACCTCCGCTGAATAATTATTGGTAACAGGAATGGTGTACAAGAAAGGCTGTGGACATGGAGAGAAAGCAATTATATTCCAACGCTTACATTATTGTTGCTATGAAAGTTCTCAGTTTATAATGTATGTCCTACAGGTTAAAAATAAAAACATGGGCGACCCTACAAAGAGCAAGTCGACAGAGGACAGATGTGATGCCAGTTACCGAAATATGAGTACTAAGTGCATAGGAGCTATGGACGACAACAAAGGTGAAGAACAAGGACGAAAAGAAAATTGAAAGTCTTACCGACGAGTACATGCTAGGATAAAGGAGCGTTTCATGCAAGCCGTTGAGCAATTTGGCTCTGGATAAATTTCCGAACAGGGAATTCCAGCACTGCTCATCCTTATACCATACTTTGACATTTCTAAGCTGGAAATCCACTCATAATAATCTTCTTCAATCATACGGCAGCAAAAGGCAAGCGCTTCACACCAATTGACATTATTATGCGAAATAATAAATAATGACAATCAACAGTATATTTTAAATTATGACACAGTCACTGTAGCAGGAACACCGTGAATCTACCCACTATCCAAAGCAAGGCAATACCAACCGTCCATGCAACCTCTCCACACGTCACGATAGAAAGTAACAAAAATACATGCAGAACACTGGAGTTTTTACCGATTTAGCCTTCGCTGCGCACGGCTCCGATGAGCTCTGGAGTCCACCTTGGGACAGACGAGCAAATAGTTTGAGCGTGATGGTGAGTTGCGTGTGCTGTAACGCTCCTACAAATCAAATAGAATCGGGTACACTTATACAGTTTATAACTTTTTCACGTTCTTTCACATCGGGCTAGTTCATGTATTAATGCACAGTTTTTTTCTCCTTCTAGTTTTTACCACAAGTTCCACCGGTCAAACGTCACTGAGTACGGACGAGTGGAAAAGAATTAGCAATTGTTACTTGGGTTATTCAATGCTAACAGCATTTTGGAACTTCCAGTCCCGTCGTTTTCCTATCATGTCGATCACCTTATGGTTGTGAAAAGTTTCTATGTTTCTCAGCATTCAAGTCTAAGCCAAGTAGTATTGTAGTCAAAGCCTCTTTGCTTTCTATCGTAGAAAAATTGATGTAACTCCGCGGTAGATTTTCCTACTGCGACATCCGCAAGTACAAGAAATGATAAACTTTCTTGGATTTAGCCAAATTGTAAACTTGCAGATAGGACATTGAAGAAGAAGAAGCGAATATTCAGCAGAGAGACGTGGTCACGCTTTATGCTCTGTTTAGCAGGATCCCGATAAGAAAATGTTGTTTTTGGTCCACCTGAGATAAGGATAGGAAGAAGACTGAAAGAGCTTAGCGTTTCCTGACCTAGCGCAAGCTATTCTTCAGTTCAACTCTGACGGAGAAAATGTGAGCAGCCAGCTTTATACAACTTGGAAGGCAGTAGGGTAGGCCAGAGACTCGGGATGATTTGTACGTATATACGTTGAAGGTCGACCAGATGGTGTATTCTGAGTGCGCGGATTTTTTGCATCAATCTCCAAGTTAGATGCACATAAACACACACACGCAGAGGAACTGACTATAAGTCAGTAGTGCTCTGTTCAAACCCTACTTCACCCGGTTTATGTACCTGTGCAAGCAAGGAGGCAAGCAACGTATGCACTCAGTAGAGGAGTATTTATGGGTTTATATATATGGAGTTATGGTTGTGTTAATGTACAGTGTATGTAGTTCTACTGCCCGGATCGGAGAGGGGAAAATGTTCCTGTGGGGAAGAAAGTGTGCTTATGTGTTGCGCGGCTCTCCGACTACATCCGAGTAACTTGAAAATAACACTGTGAGCTAGCGTGTATGTGTAGCCACAACGACAGAATAGCTACTAGCAAAACTACCATAACTATTAGGTCTAACTTTGCCTTTCAATATGGTTACGCATCAATCTGAATTATAATGTTACGTCGTGTACTCTGTTAAACTAGCTTCGTGCAAATTTAATGAGCTGGACGGAATATTCATGCCTACAATAACATATTTAGAGTACTGTCACACCATGTAGCTGCTCTTGCGTCAGCTTATTAACAGAGCCAGTTTTCACAACTACTTTTCCCCTATACGCTTTGAATGGATGGGCAAGAAACTAACATTTTATACAGTCGTTCTAAAGGAAGAGAATTTGCACTGGCAAAGGAGTCGATAACGACAGCACTAGCAGATGTTACAACTGTAACATACAATTATTCATCCTCCAGTTGCTGTAATTCCATGGTACCTTTGCTCGCAAGGTAGAAAAGCAATCAAGTTTGCTCCCATAGTGCTGCTGAATACCTAAATGTTCCAGTGAGAATCTTGCACTATCTCTAGGGAAATGTGTCCTACCCCGTAGCATGCATCAACCCATCCCGAGAATACAGTCAGTATAGTGGAAGTAGAAAAACTAGTTGGTACTGCTTCTAACACTAGATATTTCTACCTTGAATGCTAGCTCACCATCGAAGAATAATTTAAAGTCCCATTTTTTACACCAGTATGTGCCTGAGCAAGCAAGCTGAGTAACAATTATTCTGTACACGTTCACGACGCATGTATCATGTTACATTTCTCCTTCAGATGAGAGAACATCTTAGGCACAAAAAATCTGGTTCCTTTAATTGCACTTGAGCTGTTGTCATGTAACGGAAACTGACCTATCCTACTGCTAGCTTGCGTCGTAATGCTCCATGCCTTCTTGACAATGAATGTAGATGCATGTATCACTACCTACACCTTGCTTCATATTTCAGAAGATTTCAAGCACTGTTCTATAAGCCTTTACAAATGAATCTTTTTTTACGTATAGGATTTTACTTATAGGATTTTCCTACAAGGCCACAGATTTTCTATAAAATCCTAAGCTCTTAAGGGATTTACTTGGTCCATGAAAGTTGCTTCCTGCTTCATTGTAATTCTTAACTAGTACTTACTATAGACACATCAATAGAACTCTAATGCCTCAAACTTAATTACACGGAACTTACCTTGATTTCCACCCACGAGTTTCTACACTTTTTCGGACTCCTCATTATCTATCATAGAGCGGCTCAAAATTGTAAACTGCAGAAATGTTTCGTAACCCGAGGCAACTTACCATCATTCTCGGACCTTGGCGTGGGCCATTTTTTGAGAACGGTTCTATAGGTTCCTTCGATCGAATCACTGATTATGCAGGTTCTGTTTCAAGCTATGAAGAACTAATAGCTGGCTGTTAAGAGGTAATTGTTAAGGTGGAAGCGAATGCGTTAGAAATGATAAATTGTACCTGGTGATGAAGGAATATAAAGGCTTGCGTTCGAAAGTGTTTTCAAAGCTTGTGGCTGATATGATGGCAAAGTTCATATTGTGTCAGTAGAGGCATGGACAGGTTGTTTAGAAAATGTCTTCTTCGATACTCTTCTATCAAGATTAGTTCAAACTTGTACCCCCTTTTTACGGGAAGATGAAAAACTGAATTTAGTTCTATTTGTTTTACAGGGGAAACATGTGTGTAACTCTGTTGTTGTCTATAGCAGAACAAGTAACCTGCTCCAATGCATAAACAAGGTATTACTCTGACAAAATCCTTTAAGGTTACCGATCGCTATCCCATATGCTACATAATGGAAAGAAACCTTTACGTGACAAATGCATTGGAGATTGAATCCGGTGGTAAACAAGCTCCTATACGAATCTAATTATGTGCCTGTTGATCCATTCTCCGGGATAACAAGATGTCTGGTTCGTGTGTTTAGCTTCCGTCTCCTATCATTAATTATTAACTACAACAAGAGGAGAAAAAGTTCCTGTTATGCAAGCTGCAACTCACTCAATGTTAAACATGACAAAAAATTCTAGCCCAATGTAATTATATGACGAGAAACGGAATGGACGTTCAAATGAGACAGTGTTCAATGCAGTGGAATAACAAGATAGGCCACCATGTTTAATAAATATCCAGTTCCAAAGCAGGATCTTGCAATAGCCTTACAGAGTATTTGTTTATTGGCACAAAGTAAATATTTTGTAGCCTTCTTGGACACATTTTAAGATACTTGATCAGTACTATGTTGAGGAGAACAATGTAATGTAGGGCACGTGAAGGGCAATCGGATCCGGTTTTTACTTTCCTCAGCAGGAAATACTTGCATTGTTACCGGTATTTCTCCCTCACTTGCTGCTACGAAGCTATAGAAGGCTTCCATATGATGATCGAATTTCAACGACTGCATTTTCTCGTTAGTACTCCTAAAAATGGTGATCCACTAAAATTTGACAGATTCCATGTCCATTGCGGGTATAGCTATTACGTGTGGCATAGACGTCTTGACTAGACATGATGTATGGGAAGGCCATGGTTCAGAGTAGTGATTAAAAATGGACATATATTTCAAACGGCTTGTTTTCATTTTGATAACAGCCTCATCCTCACGTAAAAGTAATGAGGTATTAGACAGAATTTTGCACGAGGAGTAAACGAATTTGCATAAACAGTGTCGTTGCGTGTGTCTGATAAGGAACATGTTACAGCGCAGATTAGATTGACACGTGTGAGTAATAACCTATTCATATCTAACTCAACTGTTTCAATCACCCACAGTGCCAAGGCCATGAAGTATATAGTGCATACTTTCCGACTATCTTACATGACAGTTATAGAATTTTCTTTATCAACTGAACTCAGCACGAGCAAATGTTTGGGATAAATTTACATTACATCTTGTTTGTACCTAAACAAGGGACTATAAAATGGTATTAGGCCACTACTTGCTGTTAGGCGCCGAAAATTAGCTGGACTTGTAGGAGTCGCACGGAGGCATGGAAACCTTGGAGGCATCACTTGTTGTAGCTACATAATTATTATTTACCGTTCAACCATAGCCATGTCATTGAAAGGTGTGCTAAGTGGCCACTTGGGTTATCCGTAAACATATCAGTGTGCTATTACTAATAACTGCCTGTAAAGCAAATGGCACGTGCTACATAACATTTTATGGCAAGAACTTTTTACGCGGTGAGTAGATAGGATTAGTTATTATGGGATAACATTTCAAGGGTGACAAAGGGATTAAATATATAAGAGTTCTCCGGCTGGGCAGTGACTACTATAGTTCTCTTATCAATGCCTATACAACCTCAATGGTAACATGGGTAGTGTTCCAGTGGGAATTAACTTATGCTGGAACAACTAGTTCTTTGTCACTGTAAGACAATTATATCTGATCCTGAGTCCTTTCCCATGGAATCTCCGAATAACCTTTGAGCCTTTATTATTAAACTGTATGAAACCTATTCATCATTATGTCAAAAGGACATTCACAAGTCGGTCCTGAAATATGAACTTGTTTACTTACTGTACTTTGGGTGCATTGGGTTCGCACGTTGGCCGGTTTATGTAATGTTAATGTATTTGTTTGATGCTGAGTGAAGGCTGCCCTTACATAATTTTCACAGGTTGAAGTTACCTATGGAAGTAGGGTTTCATGTGTTACAAAGAAGTAATGCTAAATTCTAAGTAAACAAATCCAAGCACCTCTACAGAAGAACGGCATTTTGAACCTCGTATTCATCTTGCAAAATCTCATACTTAAATAATTTTGAGGTAAAATTAGATGCTTTACTCTATCTGCAATGAGAGCAAAGCTTCCCTACTGCACCAATGGAGCTGGTTGTCCTTCAGAGAAGCGGACGATGTTATCACCAGCAAGAGTATGAGTATCCAGTTCAACTACATTATTCACACAAAGCTTTCATACTTTTCCCAAATTGTGCAAGTTCTAACCGCAAAACTACCGCTGTCTGCAATTGTTCGCAAAGTCATTGAATTACGTCTATAGCTACAACTGAAGCAGCAGAACTTGCGGTCATAGAATTCAGCCACAGACTCGAGCAAGATCAGCAGTTTTATGTATTGTAGCTATTGTATCGTCAGCGCGTGTTATTCATTTTGTTGTAGCAGTAATGTGTAAACTGGGTCGCTGGATCGCAAGGAACGGTTGGGTCCGGAATGAATCGGAAAATACAAAAGATGATCTGTAAGTGAATAAAAGGTTTTAGATAACAGAAGACACGAGTATATTTACCTTGCTGCACAACTATTTAGCAAATTACACTGTGCCACTTGACATTATAGACCCAAAAGTTTGGCTTCTGGAGCAAAAAGTGGTAAAACTTCATCACGATATAGAACAACACCCCTTTGTGCTGATTTATCTAGCTGACGATCCTCCAAATGAGGTATAGACACATTTTAAACGGTTCTGGGCTATCCAACACAACATCATCACTTTCACGTGATTACCAGATGCAACTGTGTGCACTAAGACCTGATCTAGGCTATATCAGATTGTAGACAACAAGTCTATTTGAGTACGTCTTTTCCGTAAGTAAAAGGCAATTTTATTTGCTGTAGGTCCTGTCATCATCCCCATTACTCATTGAGGGTAGTACGCCACTTGACCGAAAGTGAGGTTGACCGAATGGACAGTTCCACACCGTCAATTTCCCGAATCAGTTTACCGAAGTTCTATTGGTCGAATTCCAGTTTACCGAATCCAGTTGACCGAAGACCAATTCCCGAATCAGTTAACCGAAATTCTGTTTACCGAATTCCCATTTACCGAAGCCAGTTTACCGAATTCCCATTTACCGAAGCCAGTTTACCGAAGACCAATTCCCGAATCAATTGACCGAAAACAATTGGTCGAATCCAGTTTCCCGAACTAATCTACCGAAAGCACTTCTCAAAGTCACAAATGAATTTGGCCAAAGGTCCATGCGCTGGTAATTATACTAAGAGTGATTAATTGTATTGTATTGTATTGTTCTGGAGGCGGGTCGGTATCCAATTGCTTAGAGCCTGACCCAACGAGCAAGCCACAAGTTAGGCTTATTTCGTTCCTGCTAAGGACCTCAGTAACAGTAATGTGTGGCACTCCCAATGCTTTCGCAGCGAGACGATCTGCTGCCGCAGATTGGCGGGCCGCATGTGAACCGACAGGGAGTGAGCTTTTTGTTTAAATTTTGTTTAAAAATTCGAAAAATATTTCACATATTTCAGTCATTATTGGCAATATTTGCATACATATTCTGCGAATTTGGCATACAAACACATCCTCGCTCCGACCATAATTATCAGCAAGTACCAAGCTCTGTCAAAGATCTTATTTTGTTTGTAATTAATCACTCTTAGTATAATTACCAGCGCATGGACCTTTGGCCAAATTCATTTGTGACTTTGAGAAGTGCTTTCGGTAAATGAGTTCGGGAAACTGGATTCGACCAATTGGTTTCGTTCAACTGATTCGGGAATTGGTCTTCGGTGAACTGGCTTCGGTAAATGGGAATTCGGTAAACAGAATTTCGGTTAACTGATTCGGGAATTGGTCTTCGGTCAACTGGATTCGGTAAACTGGAATTCGACCAACAGAACTTCGGTAAACTGATTCGGGAAATTGACGGTGTGGAACTGTCCATTCGGTCAACCTCACTTTCGGTCAACAGTCGTACAATCCTCATTGAGACTATTCAGGTGTTTCTGTTTGCTTACTATAGAAGATCCTCCACCTCAACAATCATCTTCTGCTCTCCATCCGAAAGTGCGGAGGCAGACTATGTGTCATAAAAGGCAAGACTAGTACTGTGGCAGTTGTTGATTTGCAAATATTGGCAGCTCATAATTATTTGCCCACGTGCGTCTCTCATTTCTCTTCCATCCTTTGATCACATTCAAGACGCCGCAAGTGGAGTTTAAAATAAGTCTGACAATGTACAAAACATTGAATCTGAGCAAAGTGTCCTTTTTTAGCTACAACATTAATTTGAATCACTCATCTTATGAAAATGGACTTCTATCGAATGGAAGCTTATCGCAGGAGCCGAATAGTATAAGCCCTGTTCCCCAGGTGAACAAAAGTAATCATGTGACTGAAATACTCCTTCATCCTCCACGAGCCCACAGGCTAGCTCAGAATATAGTGGACACGAAACCCTTTGAATGCTTTAGGCTTCACATATGCTACATTTCATTGTTTGATGTTCCGGTATCGATCAAAATAGCAGACATTCATATTGGTTTTAGAATTTAGCAGAGCATATATAGCATTTTGAGGCTCCAATTTTCCTGCATATATAATTTCCTTGCGTAAAATCGGGAGAGAGGGGGAAAAGGGTTCAAAAGAGAATGAAAGCATAAGGAGGTCGCTGGGTCCACTCGTTCATTGGTCAGCAAATATCCGCAGGACATGAATGAAGAAGCTGCCGCGTAGTCCACCTGCGTGTACCCGTGCCTCCTCCAACTTCTCTGTACGCAAGGGACGTTCTAAAGCTATATTCTATATACGTTCAGTTGTTTAATTTTTCATGAGCTGTCGGACTCGATGGCCTCGTGTAGCTGATTCAGCACATAAAATTCACATGTTTATACAGCTCCCCGAAATTGCTAGCTCAGCGGCGCGTGTATTACTAGAATAAAGAAAGCAAGAACGGCTAACATTCATATCATGGGTAAAAAGAATAGGAATGGCTTCCCGTCCATCCGTTTTCTGTCATTTCCAAGGTTTCATTGAGGCAGGCAGGCTGGCAGTCAGTTTGGTGTATGCGTAGGATCGGACATTGCGCAGAGGAAGCAAGGCCGGACACGTTTATTGATTACTAGGCTACCATCATGATATGAGCTGGCATACGAATCCTTAAAGGAAGATACATGAGCCGTTTTTGTATCGGGCGAGCAATAACCTAGCAACGGAATCAAGGTCAAATCATTGGCGAAGGTTAATGCACGCTCCTGTGTAATAGAAGTAGCACAAAACGTGGAAGAACATGAAAGCAGAGAAAGAAAAATGTGAAAATATGTATGGCTTTCCCACGAGCCAAATCTCTCGGGCTCTTCCTGCTCCAAGTCTTTAACTTTTCTCCCACCATTTGAACGTAACTTCCTGCATTCAACCAAGGTGCTAAAGCATTGATGTTCATTTCAGCACCATCAAAACTATTCGATTCACAATGGACAGGGAGTTGCACCTCCAGCTACCAAAATGTTTAGAAAGAGCTATCATTATAGCAGTAGGCATGATGATGACAGCTTTGGAATAAGATCCCTTTCGCCATCAACGAAATAAATATTCATTTATAAAAGTGTAGCAAAAAATGGAATTACGGAAGAAAAATGTAATTTGTTGTGGATTTAAGTTGCATATAATTCCTGGAATGACTGTGGAGTACTATAGAAAAGGTGTTGCCTAGGACTTTTTACTTATCAAGTTTAATCAGTTATGTTACCTTATTTGCCATTATCTGCTGCTGTTAGGAACTTGAAGCCATGATAAGAATTGTAATAAACCATTAGAACCTGTACAGGTCTGTTCTGTGTTGCCTATGGTCATAAATATAAAAGGTTATTCGCTCGCTAGAATAAGGAAAACTCTAACGAAAATTCCACATTAGATGACCTTCCCCAACATTTTGTTTGGTACGAAAAGACGTGCGCATAAATCATACTCACATATGCATCTATGTAACTTGTTATAGCTTAGAGCATTCATTTGGGATAATGCATGAATAGCAGTACACGCTGGAGTACCAGCTAAAAAAACAGCAGCAATTTTTCCATTGCTTATTATGCAGTTTACATGTTAAGTGTGCATTAAGTATTTACCATTACTGTGTCAGAATTTTGTTGCTAATTGAAATTGTACGCCAGAGTTACAAAAAGTGTCTATTCGACTATGGAGAAATTGCTCATATATAGTATAGTAATACAGCATACAGCTGTGGTTGTTTGCATTCACGTTTATTCCCACGTTTTGGTAAGTATACGCCAACATCTGTTCCTGACAATTCAGCAAAGTTTTATTCCCTTATATGCTCTCTCTCTCTCGCTCTCTCTACTAAAGGCTGCATAAGGAAAACTTTGTTGGGGTAGGCTATGTGAATAAAAGCTATAATGGTACATTTATGCCGCTCGGGTGCATTGCTAAAGCTCTCCATATAACTTGTTAATGGTTGGGTAATCAAAGTTTAGCGTGTGTTTGCATGCAAGCATTAAAATTAGTTCTAAACTTGAAATGCACTTGATTTCTCCGCGTGGAACTAGCAATTTAATTAACATTTTAGGATGATATTTCCTTGGTTTTATGGTACTAATTTCTACTTTAATTTCTCATATATTCCCTGCCCATATTATTAATTAAATTCCTGACATGAACATCTTGTTTCTTCCCCGTAAGGGAAGGCAGGCAGAGTAATCTAGATCACTATAAAAGTCTTTAGCTCTGCAAAGTAATTGAACATATAATCAGTATTCTCTCTTCATCTCCCGCTTCACTTTCCAATCAATCTCCCTTTGCTCCCAAGTTCTTGGAACAAGTTGTTGTTAGGCATCCACCAACATACATATCATCATATCCTAATAAAGAAGCATGCATTTTCTGTACAGAGAAGGAGATCATCAATCTTACGTCAACCGCTTGAAAAGTTAGCTGACGGATTTCCTAGCTATGACTTGAAAGGAGAATATGAAAAATATGAACTTTCAGCTTGGTTCATGGACAAACGCTCAGCATTGTATATTGCAATCTGTCATCTGTCTACAATGAACTGACCTGCATTAAAGTTATGCAAAGAATGACATCTCGAGAATGTAACAGCTGTCCTATAAATTCTATAGCGCAGGATCCATTGCGGAAGCAAGGAGTGAGGAATGTTGGCGTGAGTATTCTTTATAAATCAACTACACATATAGCTAAACGTGTGTTGGACTTTGGCATAAATACTCCGAAAATGAATAAATATTATGTGTGAAAGCACTCTCAAATAAACATTGCTTCTACATGGTTAATGGATTGTCGTCTCCTTCAACTTAAAATGGCATCCACGTTGAACCCATATTACATCCTTTGGAGGAACATACAAGGGAGGCTTTAATATGCATATAAAACTCGTGATAAGAATAATTCTCACACAGTGACGATCATTCGATTGTATAGTGGCAGAAGGGGCATTGGAAAGGATCCTGCTATGCTTGAAACAATACCTCATCTTACAACTTTATAGTGCTTCCTTTTAAATAAAAATCCCTCCACGTGTCAAGCTTGTAGATCGCCAACACGTGGATATTCATGTACGGTGTCATTGCCAAATTAGGTAATAAAATGCTCTCCGAGTTCTTTTATGTTCTGCTTTGTAGTGATACAAGTTTATTACTTGGCCCTGCACTAAATCCAACTTGCCATGGAGAGTATTAGCTATTGGCATAAACGAAGGGGAAAGTAGGGAGAAAGAGTTTCGCGCAGGACTGGCGTGCTACGCGGTGATTTCCGGGGTTCTTGCTTACTGTGATGAAGCGAGTGTAGGTCGTATTTTTAGAGAGGAATGACCTTCAAAGTGAAATGTTGAGGAATACAGTAGTCCTAGATGGATGGTATGGTAAGCAATGGAAATTGTAATAAAATGACAGACCAGGGGCCTATTTCATAAAACTTACCGTCTGTAATTACCGCCAAAATTTTACAGAATGTCAACTGTCACAGGTTTTTTCTGTTTCATAAAGAATTTTACATATTACATTTACAGACTGGTTCTGTTGAATAACACTGACACTTGACTTTATGAAACAACATTATTTTAAGCTGTAATTACAGACAGTAATGACAGAATGTCAACTGTCGCCCGGTAATTTTTATGAAACAGGCCCCCAGGAAGCATGATGAATTGTGTGACACAAAAGTCCCATTTCGCTGGCCCTGCCCCAACTTGGGAATGATTGAGAGTCCAAGAGAAATGCAGTGGTGGTGAGCGCGTGTCGAATACCGAGTGGCAATGGAACTGCCACGAACGTAAACATAGGGTATATTGTATATGCCAAATCTATATATAGCTGTAGCTACAGTTTGTCTCATCGTAATGTAAACTCCGATAGATCGATTTTCCCTGTCGAGGCTAGCCAAGAAAAAAACTGGATGGAGGAAATTATTTATGTTACGGCAATTTCTCCTAATCTTATCGTTCATCCAAATCCCAAATAGCATCCTGTCACTTTGTGTGACAAGTTGAAAGCTTTTACTCAGCTCGACTTCAATGTTGGCAGTGGATTTGGCTTGTCAATGACTCTAATCTAACGAAGAGGATTCCATCGGTGAAAGATTCCTTTTGGAGCAGGTACTTCTTCTCCTTTGCAAACAATGCCATGTGGATACTTTTTTCACGTGGTAATCCAACATCTTTCACGTGTATAATATTTCACTTTCGCGAAAATGTGAAGCAGGAAGATGTGAGATTCTGTTTTGTCAGAGATGACAGATCCCCATCTCAAGGACGAACATATGAGCAATGAGATTATAACGAAAGGAATTAGAACTTGACGAATGGATGTTATGAAGATAATTTGCAGCATATAAAACTAAAATTGCCGACGCTTCTGAGAAAGTGGGAGTGGTAATGGGTGAAACTTGATGACTCCAGCGCATGGAGGAAGTAACCCTGGAGATGTTCATAATAGCGCAAGTATAGTACCTGTCAATTTTAAATCAGTGGACTGAATAAAGATTCTGCTTCTCAGTTTACAATTATCTCTTTCTGCTTATTTGCGAATCCTCAGTTCCTGGGGATTCAAGCAAGGTCATAGTGACCTAGGCAGGGAAGGAAGCCTTGCTTATTGTCGAGCAAGACTACAATCACGTGCTTACATACTTTATTCTGCGATTTCGAATATTTTGTTCTTTTTAATGAAAGATCAGCTGATGAGAGTAGCAACCGTGAGAAGTAAGATGATCAGAGATGCAGAA
This sequence comes from Bourletiella hortensis, assembly GCA_034694225.1. NCBI lineage: Eukaryota > Metazoa > Arthropoda > Collembola > Symphypleona > Bourletiellidae > Bourletiella > Bourletiella hortensis. The sequence goes on along the minus strand of JAQFYD010000002.1, from coordinate 10,600 downwards.
CTGAAGTCATCTGCCCCAGCTTGAGCTCAAGAATCTGGAGCACTGAGGGATATGACACAAGTTGACAACTTCATAGTCATCAGTGCCATTATCTGTAACCGGCAGGTCATCTTTATATGCTTCTTTTGCAGTCACGTTCCATTTTGCCTTAATGACTACTTCACTACTTGAAGTAGCCATGGAAACTTTGTGGAAATCGTCCTCTTATTTTAACATTATTGTAAAGGGAGAATTTGAAATCAAAAGAAATTTTCCTATATTCTCGGTGGTGGTGGTAAAAACCAAATCGGTCTGTGAAGAACTGGTGCATCTCCAGGAAATCCTCCATGTGTCACCAATGTCTATAATTTTGATTTCTTCATATCTCACTGAGTCTAATGGAGTATGTGGGCGCATCGGTGGCAAATTATAAGCTCACAAGGCAGTTCCCTTGAATCATTGCACGAGAAATGTCAAGCGTATGCTTTCTGTAACTGTGCACTTACCGCTTTGCGGGGCCGCGACGCTCAAGTAATAATAAAGTAGCCCGCCGGCGCATACTGGCTGATGGAACCGTGAATTAATTAGCTCACCAATAATTATTCATCCACATTCCACATGAAAAGCAAGATCAAGTCTACACAAGGTCGACTGACTGCTACAATAGCGACGGAGATTGTCTCGAAATGAGGAAAGTACCTGTTATCTAGAATGACGGTGAAAGTTATAATTGACATATGGCAATAATACCGCACAACTTAGTTGGTTTTCCCAATGAAACTGTTCTGCAGGACCTTCAGGACTGTCACCACGAACAGAAAATGCGTCCATGGAAAACGGAGAAATAAACCTTTTGTTTTTCAGCAGTGATCTGACGACACGAATAGCAGAAGAAAATCTCATGGGAATCCTGCATGTGACAACGGGTGACGTGAGATACAATTCATTTACTTTAGCTGCAAAAGCCGAAACAACCTTGATGTGCTGAGAGAGAGAAAGGCTCGTTTCTCCTTGCGAGGAAGTTGCCATAGGAGGAAAGTCTAAGTAACCTTGATATGTTAAGTGAAAGCCCGTGTTGATTTAGTGAAAGTAAAGTAAAGTCTAATTTCTCAGTATGAAGTAGTCGCCATGACAGCACATGTTTGCTCTTCATGATGATAAAGTATGGATCCAATTAGTTGCGTTTAGGATGAAAAGCAGGATAGAGAGATATTGGGCTTCTGACTTGGACAGTATTTGCTTGTTAATTCTAGCTGCTTTCGTCCCTGGCTTCTACGCAGGTAATGTTTGCTCCGCGCAGCCACGGACCGACTTCCTTGACAACGGTGAACATGTTGAGGTGGGTTCAGGATAAAAGTCAGCCCATAAATGGTGCAACGTAAATGGACGGCAAGATGGATCTTCAGATGTGCTTTAGACCTTGTTTATTTAATAATGCTAGTGTTCAGGCGCACAAATGCTCTACTGTGTATCTCACATTGTACCTGCATCATCGATCTTTCCCCTTGATTATCATGTCCTTGGCCGTTCTATCACCCGTCATCATTGCAGTTAGATTCTTCTTCCTCCAGCTCGGGCTATGTTTAAAAGTAATTTCTAGAGAATTATGAAGGTTGTCCCCGGACAGCTACCATGCCTACACACAAAGGAAGTAAATGCCTTTTTCCTGCATTTCATCTATTCAATGCACAACGAGATTGCACCCTAATCAGTGAGCTCTTCACATTCACTTGCGTCCCTTGTAATTTCTAAGCGCATTACTGAAGATTCTTTAAATTCCAGTTCAATTGCTACTTTGATCATAGAAGCGTCTAATTTGATCTTGCATACAGATGCAGCAGATTTCGGATAAAAGAACGTAAAATGATAGATTATAGGGACTACGTTAGGAGCAGCAAAAGCAGAGTTGTGAATCTGAAGGCCACAAGTGGCAGTTTTACTACCAAGTACAACGACCTCATCTCGCAGAGTTGCGATGCGATAAACATGAATCAAATTGAACATTCCAACCGCGACCTTCTGCAGGAAGGAAATGTTGAGGTAGCGTTGCTGTGGCTAATGAAGCCTATGTCAACGGAGTGGGGCAAGTACAGAAACAACGAGGGTAATAGTAGTGCTTTCAGGGATTTACTACTGACATTAAAAACTTCATTAAGGAGGATTCGGAAGTACGGTGCAGTAAAAGTATAATATGAAGTTCACGGTAGGCTTTAGCCCTCGGCGGGCCTGTAAGGCTTTTGTAAACAGATTTCCCAAACCCCTCAGAGCCAATACTGTAGTAGAAATCGAGGTGTCATGTTTGCAATAAAAACTTGATAAGTATCCATTCGTTCTTTATTTGTTTCCGATAAAAGCATAGTAGTTATTTTCATACATTCTGATTGTTATTGGAACTGCACTGAGAATTCCATAAGGATGAGTAGAGAGGAGAGTTGCGGCGGAGCAATTCATAATGTGTTCCTCGGTCAGCAACACAGCCATGCTCTAAGACTAAAATTTCATCTGCATCCATCACGGTTGATAATCTGTGCGCAATCCAGATAGATGTTCTGCCGGCCGAAGCTTTCTTTAATGCATCCATTATATTCTGGAAGCGGAATTAATCAAGTGACGCATATAAGTTATATGTCGAAACATACAGCCTAATGTTAGATACAATAAATACCAAATAAATCTTACTTGTTCTGTAATAGAATCCAGCGAGGACGTAGCCTCGTCAAACACAAGAATAGGGCTTCCTTTTAAAACGGCTCGAGCAATAGCCACACGTTGCTTCTCACCTCCACTTAGCTTCAATCCTCGTTCTCCTACTTGTGTGTTATAGCCCTGTGGCCATTTAATTATTTGCTGATGCAAATTTGCAAGTTCAGACGCAGCGTAGACTTCTTCAAGGCTCGCATTCAAGTTTCCGTATCGCAAGTTATGAAGAATCGTATCATGAAACAATACACAGTCCTATAAAAGTACAAAAATTGAAGTTTCACAACTGAGTAACCAAAATAAACAAACATGGCCTACCTGTGGCACCACTGCGATAGCCTTGCGTAATGAATCTAGATTAACAGCATTTATTTTTTTGCCGGCTATGCAAATTTCACCAGCTTCGGGATCAAAAAATCTGTACAGCAGCCTAATAATAGTTGATTTCCTAGAAGATACAACGACATTTATTGGATAACCAATTTAAAAAATGACAACTTCCTTTCAGCATATTAAAACTCACCCAGATCCGGATCCTCCCACAATAGCTACTTTTTTCCCAGGTTCCACGTCGAAGCTCAAGTGATTCAAAATAGGATGATCTGGAGTGTAACCAAATCGCACGTCCTTGAACTCCAGTGAAGCATTTGACGGGGTGACTTGCAACGTAGGAAAAGAGGGATCACACTACGCACGAAATATAATGAACATTAACATCAGCCCAACGTCAAAATTCTCATCGTCCTCCAAAGCGACACTAACCTGAATTTTGGGTGGAACAAGCATAAGCTGAAACATGGTTGTCATATCAATCATAGCTTGACGTACTTCCCGGTACACAGATCCGAGGAAATTCAGTGGAATTGACATCTGAAATAGAAGTCCGTTCACCATCACAAGGTCACCCACAGTCATATTCCCTGGAAAATACACTTTTGATTAGCTCAACCATGTAAAGTTAAATAATTTCATGAAACCTTAAGGATTGACCATACCCTGTGCGATCTCCTTCGCTGCCATGACCATAATTGCACTCAAAGCCACACTGAAGATTGCATTCTGTCCGAAGTTGAGCGCTGCAAGGGATGTACTGGTCTTGAGAGACGCTTTCTCATAAACTTGGAGAATTTCGTCGTACCGATCAGCTTCGTATTTCTCATTATTGAAATACTTGACAGTCTCATAGTTCAAGAGCGAATCGACTGCTCTATTTCCTGATTCATTCTCAGCTTTATTCATTGCCATTCGGAACTTGGTTCTCCACTGGGTAACAGCCAAAGTAAAGGCAGCGTACGTTCCCACACAACCCAAGGCAACAAACGCGAAATCTGAACCGTACTTGTATCCCTTTATAATAGAAAACACAAATTCAAATATACTCAATCATAATTCCAGCGTTGGTGGTGAAAATTCATCAAATGTATGGCGGACTGACCAAAATAGACGAAACAAGACCTAGTTCAAAGGCTGTTGGTAAAATATTGAACACCATGGCAGTCAGTACAAAATTTATTCCTCGGGATCCCCGGTCTATTGTCTGAAAGTTAAAAAAAATTATTTTAGAAGACGACAGTTTTTAAAACTCTCAGTGGATTCTGAAGCACATACTTTAGAAAGAGCACCAGTCTGGCGGCTCAGATGGAACGACAAATCCAAATTATGAAGATGTAGGAAAACATTCTTCGCAATCTTTCGAATACTTCTCTGAGCCACTGTGGCAAAGACCGCGTTCCTCAGTTCATTGAAACCCGCAGCACCAACACGGGCAAGACCATCTGGAGACAAAAATAGACGCTTACAGCTACTAAAGATTACACTGCCGTCTCTTCGTTACTTGCAATATGGACTTACATCCCACTAGAATTGCTATAGCAAAATTCGAAACCGTATCAACAGTTCCGGTGACAGTAGATGCAGTACTCAACGTGTCCACCCCCACTTTGAACAGATATGGAACGCAAACATTTAAGATTTTAGCACTAACGAGAAGACCCAAAGCAGTTACTACTCGTTTTCGCACCTCTGGCTCATCCTAAAATAAGAAATACGACAGTATGTATTATGAAGCATTGCGTACTGCAAGCTGCAATTTATATAAAGAAGGAAAATCCAACCTTTGGCCATATATGGCTCAGCATGACGCTGAGCATTTGTTTTGAAGATACAGGTTCCGCATCTTCTGGTAGTTTCAGGTTTGCCCGGGACAGCCCGGAAACCCCCGGATGGAAACAAGAACGACATGGATTAAAACCAAGGACCTGAAGATTTACATAAAAACTTGATTTTATTCTTAACAATGTTTTACTAATAAATAACTCATGAACCAAAAAGTCCACCTTCACACTTCGCACGTGCATTACACACGCCCCGTTCTATAAACGCCACAGCCCCCGTCAAAAACTGCACTGCGCCTGTAACCGCTGCATTATTCTCTTCCATCCTGAACACATTCAGTGACTCTTTATAAGAATATAACAATCTCTGTAGGACAAACAGAGCTAAACGCCAGAACTTCACATCCGTGTAATCTACATGAAAGCTAAAGCTACATTCGCTCGGGTTCCATATCATTACGGCAAAAAGTAGCGAAAGATTAGGCGAAAAATCATCTTCCAGTAGATTCAATTCTGTCTGGAGCTTGTAATTCTCCACCAGCTTTAATTTGCGCTGATCATATTTCAAAGTATTCCACACCATCCTGGACTCAGGCGTGTCATCTAGGTTGACTAGATCCAGCAGATTTCCCACGGGAATATAATTGTGGGGATTAGGACACCAAAGAGAGAATCCATAATCAGTCCAAAGTAAATAGTCTGGATGATTTCCATAGCTAATAAAAATCTGTTCAAATTTCTCAATTTTTCGCGTCGCCGAAATTATGTAGGTGCTCCCTTCAAACTTGGTCACTGTATTAGGTGTCGGACTGTGATTGAGCAGGTCCAGGTACGGAGCTAAGGCCATCCGATCGCCTCTTTCAGCATGTTCATCAGGGAAAAATACAGATCGGGTATAAACGCAGAGCCAGTAATAGAGAAAGCGTCCATAATCAGGATCCCTGTGCAATATCTTCAGTGCTTCGAACCCCTTCTCAACTTTGTTTTGCTTAGCTTCTAAAATCATCCTCATCTTCAACGGCAGCATGCTCCGTAGTTTCGACGGCAAATACACTGGATGACTGTAAAAATCTAAAGGCAGGGTAGACAGATATGGTTCAATGATCGAAGGCTTGGACAGATGAGCTTCAAGGTACAGGAAAATGGCAAATCTGTTCTGTAGGCTACAACCCAGAGATTTTAATTCCTTGGGAAAATAATTTGCCGTGATGAGCAGCTCCTCTGGAATATGCAGGATAATATCTCCAGCTTGGATTTTTTCACAGGCACAGATGCCTCGATAGGATTCCATCCCAGAATCTGACCCTGGAAACGTCGCCGGGGAAATCTTTGCCCTCAAGAATCCTGGGTGTAGTTTCGCCTGCCGTTCCAAGTACTGAAGGACGCCAATGATTTCAGGGCTATTGTCATGTTTCAAAACGAGAGTTGTTCTCCTAGAAGTTTTCTTCTTCTTTCGATTTCTTCCAGTTCTACCCATTGTCGTATAATCTACAAAATAATGTACAGCTGACCGACAGGAGCAATCCACTAAACAAACTAAAAGCATATTTTCCTTACAAAAACTCCTGATCCCAGTTATAGGATTTTAATGTCATTTACTTGAACATTTGGAATATAAGTGTGGACTTTTTGTTTCAGAGTTTCAAGCAAAACTAAGATATTGACATCAAACCAACTAAAACGTTACCTGCTTGCTGGCTATAGTGGGCACAATTTGCTGATTCTTCTTAAAGTGCCGGCTACATTTCGATTTTATTGAAGCAACAACACAAGTCCGGCAGGACCATGAATGAATCCGTTTAACTTCAAATTGCGCCCATTTATCGATATTCGAAAAAAATAACTTCGAACAATTTCGACTCCACAGTAGCTGGGCCATTTGCGTTTTTTGAAAATATGCGCTTACATGTCATAGAGAAACGTCCCATTTGTAATCAGTCTTTTCCATTGAATTGGAGGGTGATGAACATGTGACTGAAAAAAACATCATCTTCCAACTTAACAACTAATTCTTTCATTCATCCGTTAATACTGCTAACTTGGTTGCCATTTAAGAAACCTAATAATTCTCTCGGCATCATCTCGGACGCTCAATAAATTATTAGCAGACAAAAGGTAATAACAATTCTGTGAAGAAATCAAAGTGTAGAACGAGGGTAAAGTTATGTTATTATTGCCTTCGTATATAAGTGAATCATGTATATTTGATTTTATGAATGCAATAGATCCCCCGGGGAAGGCATTCAAAACGGACAGAAAAATGGGTGAAAAGTTGGCGGACAAGCCAACGGAAAGGACTTCGACGACACCAGTTCCTGCTGTTGACCGACGAACTAATCTGATCACTCCGCCCCCAGCCTCTCCAGTTCCTGGACAACTCGTCCCGACATATAATCCAGCGCCAAATGAATTTGGTACCAGTTTCCGGCTCATCCCGAAGAGTGACCAGATTCTGGAGCTGCAAACTATTATTCGAGATAAGTAAGTGCTTTCCACGGAATCTGGCAATAATTATGATCGTAGTATATACATGCAACTAATAATGAGACTTGCTTCCAGAAATACAAGCCGGAGTGATTTCAAGTTCTATGCGGATCGACTGGTGAGACTTACTTATTTGCTGATTTCTGATTCTAATCTTGCTGAGAATGATGCATTTATAGTAAGTACAATGCGTTTTTATGCAAATGCCTCTATAGATACGATTAGTGATCGAAGAAAGCCTGAATCAGTTACCATTCAAACCTGTGACAATTGTTACTCCGACCGGAAGCAATTATGAAGGCTTACGTTACGAAAAAGGAAACTGTGGTGTGAGCATTGTTCGAAGCGGTGAAGCGATGGAGCAAGGTAGTAGATTTCCCTTAAATTAGAAATCCGTTTGGACGTGGGCATAGTAAAAGGCATTAAAAATATGTTTCTTTTCAGGTTTAAGAGATTGTTGCCGATCAATTCGAATTGGTAAAATCCTTGTTGAAAGTGACTTGGATACGCATGAGGCTCATGTGGTGTATGCCAGGTTCCCCGAGGACATTGCTGACCGGAAAGTCATACTCATGTATCCTATCATGTCATCTGGGAATACAGTCATCAAAGCAGTCAATGTTCTACGGGAACATCTTGTCAGAGAGGAGAATATTTTCTTGGCGAATCTCTTCTGCACCCCTTTTGCCGTCAAAAGTGTCTTGAATGCTTTCCCAAAAATGAAAATCCTTACTTCTGAGGTTCATCCCGTTGCTCCTAATCATTTTGGCCAAAGATACTTTGGCACGGACTGATAAGCCAGGATTGTACTTCTGCCTTAATCTGATTGTTATTATTTCTGTAGGAATAATATGCTCCATCTTTTCAGTGTACTTATCATATAAGGAACTTTACGAATCTGATGATATTTTCAATGTCTTTTTCTTGGAATCATTGCTGTTTCTTCACAGCCGAGTGGCTGGACCCTCTGCCATCAGAAATGCATTATACGCTTTCAGGTTACGCGTGTCAACGTCTGTCATTAGATCGTAAGGTTAACTACTATTTTGTAACTAAATAAAATCCCAAAAATTTTGCCAAAGCTGAACTTTACCGATCTGTGTAACAAACTTTATGATGAGAGCTCCTCGATCATAGCAATGATGGCCGCCAGATTTGAACTGAACCCAGAACAACGATCGAGGGTCAATCGGTCAATAGAAATGGGACGCTTGGAGCATCGTTAAACTAAAACGTTAAGTTGTGTACCGCACTTTTTGGATGATTTTAAGAAGGTAATTTTTTTTTTATTTCGAATGTCAACATGATGCCAAATTCATCGGAAATAATACACAACTGGTTGTTCCTGTTGGATGTATAAAGTATTTTGAGTTCAATTTCAGGGACTTGGTCGTCCTCTAGCAGACAATGAAACGGTCACATGCGGAGTCATGTTCTCCATACTTCAACAATAAATTACCACGAGAATTTTACAATCAGCCCAGTACTGACCTTGGTAAAGCCCTTCTGGGAAAGGTGTTAGCTCGAAAACTACCGGATGGCCAAATCCTCCGCGGGGTAATTGTGGAAACGGAGGCCTACCCTGGTGAACATGACCCCGCTTCGCATTCTTATGGCGGCAGGAAAACTCCACGGACAGAAGCCATGTTTATGGAACCCGGCACCACTTATGTTTACTTCACTTACGGAATGTACTATTGCATTAATATATCTTCAGCAGGTGAAAAAATTACGAAAAAGCATGCGATAATCTTAGGGTTCGTTATCACTAACACGATGCTTTCTACTTTGTCTTTCAGAGCTCGGCGGTGCTTGTCTCTTAAGGGCTGTGGAACCTGTTGAAAACTACGCTATCATGCATTCCCTCAGAGAACGCCCTTCGAAAAAGAAAAAATTAGAGACTTCGGCAGCTCCCATGAAGAAGAAAAAGCCTTGGAAGCCATATGAACTGTGCAGTGGCCCCGGAAAGCTATGCTTGGCCTTTGACATTGTGAGGGATACATGTAATAAGCTGGATTTGTGTACTAGTGACGTTATGTGGCTAGAAAATAGTGACCATGATCGGTTTGCTGGGGGAAATTTTACGATTGAAGTGGCCAAGAGGGTTGGGATCGACTCTCAACCTGAAGCAGCCAGGAATCAACCGTGGAGATTTTTCATTAAAGACAATCTTGCAGTGAGCACAGCGAAGCCTAACCAGATTATCAAACGACTAGCAGCAGGCAACGGAAAACATGAATATCTAACCTGTTCGACGAGTCAGACTTAAGGTCCTGAGGTCGGATGCGATGGAAGTCGGTACAAATAAAATTAGTTTCCATGGAAATACTGCTGAGTTTTGAATCATTGAAGGAAAAACGCAAATATCAGTTGCTTCCTCTAGATCAAGCCGGACCGCACTGAAGCTTTGAAGGTTGTAAAAGTTAGAGGCTTAGAATAATGGCATTTGCAATTGTCAGGGAACTGATTTTATGGATCTTTCGAGTCATTTTGGTAACAATTTTAGTGTGGACCGTAAATGGTTCTGATGACATCAAGCGCCTGCCCCTATCTCCAGCATGGACGACTGCGTTGCACATATTTTGTTGGCAGGAAATACTGTTCCTTTGTTGCCTGGTCATAGGAATTGGTGTGCTGGTGAATTCTGAAGACCCTGAAGTTTACAATCCTTCAAGCATACAATACATTTGCCTCGCCGTGGCACTTGGTTAAAGCCCAATACCATTTTAGTTCCTATATACTTAAAAGTCATTGTTTTACATTCCATTTTTGTAGGACTTGCTCGTCAACATGCCTGGTTTTACTATTTTGTATCAGCTGCCACCCTCGCCTACTACGGGCACATTGAAGTCCCTGACTCCCTCGTGCTTGCCTGGCTGATTTTAGTAATATTCCTTCTACTGCTTACACCTGCAAGCCCACCCGAAGAAATTGGTATCACTTTCTCGGCTATCCAGATTTATGTCTCGTTTCTGGCCGGAAACTTTTGGGGAATCGCCATGGGGTCTTCCATGATCTTCAATTACACACGAAAACTTCAAATTGAGATGAATGGAATGTTAGACATAACATCCACCCGTGCTATCATCTCCGGATACCTCGTTTCCCTTATTTGCTCCATCTTCTTTTTTAATCTCATGCAAGATCAATCAACGATTTACCTTCAAGATTTTTCGCCGGTCCATTTTAATCCCATGCAATTCTTCCCCCAAAAATTCTGAATTACACTATCTATATCTATCTATATACTATTGGCGCTAATCTTTTTCACTATGAACGCTAACTCCTCCTAGACGGTTTGACCCAGGGCGACGTGTAGTATA